>JAMQGT020004606.1:0-105672 GCA_024447675.2 Pterophyllum scalare
TGGTTATGTTATATAACATCTGCTTCGTTCAGTTACGTATTGCTGAAGTAATCCTGCCTCACATGTCACAGACAATCCTGGTGACAGCACATACGACAAACTCTCCCTTTCAGAAAGCCTAGGCTGCACAGCACTGGCACTCTCACCAACCCTGTCCTTCGAGCCACCTTCTCCACCAGCCAGGAGTCTGCTAATTCAGCATCTTCTGTCGTTCTGCAAGTGCCAGCAAATCGACTTTCTTACAGTCCAATACAGTCAACTTCCCCAGACCTGCCTGAGCCGTACTCTGCCTGTCTATCTTCCGAGGTGTATCGGGCTAGGGGCAACCCCCAACAACCGAGGGCCTGTGGCTCAGCTGAACGCTCCCCTATGTAGCTGAGGAAAGTGTGCTGCACAACACAACAATATACCACACCATACCACACCTCAGGTGGAGGCAAAAAAGAAAACAGAAGAGGGAGAAGGATAAAAATGTTGTTGGGGTGGGAAGAAAGCCTTTCAAAGTGGTTTAAAGACATTGAGAAAGTTATATGAGTGTATCAAGAGGAGGCTTGATGAAAATGAAAATGAATGGATGGATGGAAAATAAAAGCCTGTAATACAATATAAGTCCATGAATAAGTGAGATTTGCAAACATGAACACAGTAAATCTTGAGAGGGTGTGTGCCCACTTACACCTCAGAAAGTATATAGCTGCGCCCCTGCTCTCCACCACGGGAATAACAAATACCCTTGGTAGTAGCCCTGAAGAGAACGCAGAGTGATCCTGCTCACACAACAATACAGCACACAGCCGTAAGACTTGACAGTGCAGAAGATAAACAATGCAAAGATGAGCCTGACTAAACGCTGGAGAGTCAAAAGACTAAACATAAAGCTGTGTTGTGAATGAGACTTTGTTATTACTTAATTTGTTGTTATGTGCATATCTTATTATGAGAGATCTATAAGTCTGTTCCTCAGTTTTGCTGGTTCTATAGCAAAAAAAAATGAGTGTGTGTGAGTGTGTGGGTGAACACAAACTTTAAGAAGAAGCAAGAACATAAAGTGACGTATAAGAGTGGAGGAAGGTGCACACAGGTGGACTGCAGCTTATGCAAAAGGTGAAATCTGAAGGAGATGGGAGATGTTGTGGTCCTGGGGTTTTTGTGTTTATATGGTGCGTTGTTAATTGCTGTCAACTTTGCTATAACGTGAGTTTTGATGTTTAGAGTTGTCTCTGTGCTTCGCCTTTGTACTCTGTTGCTCTTAGAGTTGTTTTTAGTCTCTCCTCCTCAGAGGCTTCTTAATTCTTGTCATCAAGTGTGCTGAATGTCACGACACTGGTGTGATGCTATGTGGTCAGACTGGCAGTCAGTTCCTCTGAAACATTTACTGCAGGAAGACTGTTTGCATTGCACTGTTGTGCCAAAAATATTTTCTCTTCCACGATGAGCTCTATAGATTCTCTTTACGCTCCTCATGTTAGTGCTCTTCTTTTTATGTTATTTATTTGTGTTATTTTTCACATAAATATATATGTGCTGCAGCAATGCTGGAGTTGACAGGCTGGAAAAAAAGCAAAAAAGAAAAAGAGAAAAGGGAAGAAAATAGGAAAAGGGGACAGAGAGAGAGAGGACAAGGAGAAAACCATAATGGTTCATCAACTGCTGCACCTTTAAAAGATGCATCAGACAGGCCAGAGGAGCGCCCCTTATAGGGCCCAGTTGCCTGAGAACTGCCCGATACCCTGCAACCTCTGGGTAAAATACCTGCTCCCCAAGATGTGTTGTGAATCATAATGACTATAATGCAATTAAAAACAAGAGGCAAGTGGCTGCTCCATATTTTGATATAAGTTCTTGGAATGTAACAAAGTTTCCATCTTGAATAACATGTTCGAGATTTTGTTATACCCTCATCATGTAATAATGTTCATACTAAGGCTTTTAAAGCAGTTATGATGCTTAATACTGGAGCTAATGAAAGACGCATCCCAGAGGCTGTCTAATGAGTTTGAGTTGACCCACTTTGAAATGTACCGCAATCCGTTGAAACAGTAATAAAAGTTTGGGCATTGTATACCGCCATTATATTTTGCCAATGAGTCTAGCAAGTTAGCATGTTGGGTTGGGATTTTATTTATTTAATTTTTTTAAGCATGTCATGTCTGGCAGTTTTCGCAATCGGAATATGATCCAAATGCTCTGGTGTACCAAGCATATTTGCTTTTCCAAGAATAGCTCTGTAAGTTTTCCAATAGGCCACTCTTGTTAATGTTTGTATTTTAATTTAATTTAATTTATTTACACCAGGCCTGACAGGTAGGAAGGAAAGGGTAGGAAGAAGGTGAGAAAAAGAGAGAAAAAAAAAACCCTGAAAAAACAAACAAACAAAAACAAACAGAGAAAAGAATAATCAAAGAATGATATACATACATACATACATACACTCACACATCCACATATCTATACACATGCATATAAATACACACACACACACACACACACACACACACACACACACACACACACACACACACACACACACACACACACACACACACACACACACACACACAGAGGCCCAAAATTAGAATAAGATCCTCTTGAGTCCCCTGTGAGAAACTACTGCTCCCTGAGTGCCCCCCCCCCCCCCACACAGCATGTGCAGGCACCCCAGAATCTCAACTCGGGCCAACCCACCCCACTCGGCGGTGTGCCCAAGGGGGCACAAGCCCCCCAATGCAGGGAGAGGATTGGGTTGGGATTTTAGGGGTCTCCGTGTCCCTTTTTGGCTGAAATGAAGTGGATTCAGTCCTGTATGAGACTCAATAAAAACAAAGTTTACCAAAAAATAAAAATAAATAAAAATCGCGAGGATGAGCAGTTCATATTACACAAACACAATTGGGTCTACAGAACCAAACTTGGTCATAAAGTAATCTGATTTATATCATAAAAGTGATACCATGTCATGTGAACCAAAAGTGTGCATAGATGAAAGCCCTAAACATAAATGGGAATGATTATCATTCTACTCTAAAGCATAGAGTATGCATTTAATCCAGTGTCTATGACTACTGCAACTGTCAGTATATGATAAAAATAATAACTGTAAATACTAATCTCAAATGAGTAAGAAATTTCCAAAATCCAGCAACAGAAGGTTTATTAGGGATCAGTGAGAACAAATAGTTGATTTTTGGCAAAACCATAATTTTAATAGTGGAAACTCTCCCCATGAGTGATGTAGGTAAACTATCCCAACGTGTGAGATCATCCTCTACTGTTTTTAATAGAGGGATATGATTTAACCGCACCAAGTCTGAGAGCCTGGTGGAAAAATTTATGTCTAAATATTTAATATTACCTGATTGTAGTGGAGTTCTGTGGTGTTCTGAAAATTGCAATTACAACATCAACACACCTTCAAATGGTCATTTTGGTACAGGCAGCAGCTCTGAAGTTAATTCACAGTGAATCTGTTGCAGAGATGACAGCACAGTTTCTAAGAAGAACCAAGGGAGGGTTCAGGGTCACCTGATCCAGCCCTAACTATAAGCTTTAGCAAAAAGGAAAGTTTGAAGCCTAATCTTAAAAATAGAGAGCCTGTCTGTCTCCCGAATCCAAGCTGGGAGCTGGTTCCACAGAAGAGGGGCCTGAAAGCTGAAGGCTCTGCCTCCCATTCTACTCTTCCTAGGAACCACAAGTAAGCCAGCAGTCTGAGAGTGAAGTGCTCTACTGGAGTGATATGGTACTATGAGGTCTTTAATGTGAGGCCTTGTATGTGAGGAGAAGGATTTTAAACTCAATTTCTCTCTTTCTGGTCCCTGTTAGTACTCTCACTGCAGGGTGAATGCCAATTGTTATAACCTGCCAAGTTCCCTGCAACCACAACCAAACATTACCTTCAGTGATTTGTTGGTCACACGTGTTGTTTTGGTCACTTTGGTGGACCAAATAGTGAGACAGTAAATTTGCAGTCTCTTATGTGAGCTGTGCGACCCCACAGAGTCACTCTGAGTGTTCAGCCTCCTTAGAATCACCTTTCAGTCAATCACAGACCGTCAGTGAAACTCCTTCCTGCTAACACAGAATTTACCTGCACAACAGGTGTGACAGCAATAGGGATAACCGCACCCTGGAGAGGATTGTGAAGCAAAAGCCATTCAAAAATGTGGGGAGATTCACAAAGAGTGGACTGCAGCTGGAGTCAGTGCTTCAAGAACCACCACACACAGACGTATGCAGACATGGGTTTGAGCTGTCGCAGTCCTCGTGTCAAGACACTCTTGAACAAGAGACGGCGTCAGAAGCGTCTCTCCTGGGCTAAAGACAAAAAGGACTGGACTGCTGCTGAGTGCTCCAAAGTTATGTTCTCTGATCAAAGTAAACTTTACATTTCCTTTGGAGATCAAGGTCCCAGAGTCTGGAGGAAGAGGGAGAGGCACAGAATCCACGTTGCTTGAGGTCCAGTGTAAAGTTTCCACAGTCAGTGATGGTTTGGGGTGCCATGTCATCTGCTGGTGTTGGTCCGCTGTGTTTTCTGAGGTCCAAGGTCAACGCAGCCGTCTACCAGGAAGTTTTAGAGCACTTCATGCTTCCTGCTGCTGACCAACTTTATGGAGATGCAGATTTCATTTTCCAACAGGACTTGGCACCTGCACACAGTGCCAAAGCTACCAGTACCTGCTTTAAGGACCATGGTATCCCTGTTCTGAACTGGCCAGCAAACTGGCCTGACCTTAACGCCTATGGGCTATTGTGAAGAGGAAGATGTGATACGCCAGAGCCAACAATTCAGAAGAGCTGAAGGCCACTATCAGAGCAACCTGGGCTCTCATAACACCTGAGCAGTGCCACAGACTGATGGACTCCATGTCACGCCGCATTGCTGCAGTAATGCAGGCAAAAGGAGCCCCAACTAAGTACTGAGTGCTGTACATGCTCATACTTTTCATGTTCACACTTTTCAGTTGGCCAACATTTCTAAAAATCCTTTTTTTGTATTGGTCTGAAGTAATATTCAAATTTTCTGAGAGACTGAATTTGGGGTTTTCATTAGTTATTCAGTTATAATCATCAAAATTAAAAGAAACAAACATTTGAAATATATCAGTCTGTGTGTAATGAATGAATATAATATACAAGATTCAATTTTTGAATGGAATTACTGAAATAATTCAACTTTTTCATGATATTCTAATTTTATGACCAACACCTATATATAGTACATAATGAGTATAATAATAACACTTTAAGTAATGGTGTGACACCACATCAGGAGATAACTGAAATAATAGCAGAGGACAGCAAACATCTGTCCTCCTTAGCCCCATACTACAGAGACATCCACAGTGTATATGCAGATGTGTGGAAATGGTTATGGATTTAGTGCACTTTAATATTTTGCTGTTAGCTTCAGAAACACAGCAGCTGTTCTTCTGCGATCCACGCGATACACACAATACCCTGGGGTACTTAAAAGCTGGCTGACTCAGCTCTTGCAGGGGGTGTCTCTGTTCATCCAGCACCATGGTTATTTGTCTGGTTTGCTTCATCTTGGTTTGATGGGTTTCAGACTGTGCATTCTGAGCATCCATCCACTCATCCAACAACACACTGAAAGCACTGATTGTCACACCTCATGGAGCATTATTGTTTACATCTTTATTTTAAGATCAATAAACTGATAAAACTTAGTGTAAGTGGTGTCTCTCCCATCACCTGTCGTGTCATTTGGAGGGCATTTTACATCCCAGCCATGAAATTTCACATAATCTATGTACAAAATATTAAAGCATGCAGATTCTGAGTAAATATTTATATTTATAATACCAGCTATGCCAATTTAAATTTCCTTTCCTTTCCTTTATCTCTTGTAATTGTAGAAACATTTGTTTTAATCAACAAAATATTTTAAATATTAATTCTTATGCAAGGAATCGGTGTCCCACAACATGCATGGAACCCTGTTACAATGACATTTTTAGCACAGTAAAAGAAGAAAAGAGTACATCACCTGACACAAGGGGACTGACATCATCAAACCATTTCCCAACAGCACAGGTAGATCAGAGGTATGTCCTCTTCTGTTTCTCATATTTTCATAACATTGTTAGCATTGCTTGAATGTCTGACTCTACCTCACACAACACTGTTATGCAAATTATCAGGACAAAAGAAATTCATTATTTTTTACTTATTTACTTAAGTAAGTTTGTCCCCTTAATAAAGATTAACAGTTAGAGAGAACAGTTAGCTAAACAGCTTGCCCAAATGTCCTACCACTCTGGAGTGACCCAGGATAGGTCATTTGTCTAGTTTCTGGTTTCCTGTGTTGGCAGGAAGTTGTGTAACTTCATACAAAGTTGTTCTTTCAGCTGAATTTGTTGCAGTTTGGGTCCTAAAATGTACTCCTACAGCCTGACTGTGATATATGGATGTTTAGTATAACAGTAATATTTCTGATGGATGAAGGATCGGAGTCACGTCTGTTTTGTAGATAAGCAGCTGAGTCCTTCATGCATCATTACAGCCACAACAAAGCAGTGCGTGGCTGCTCTGCACTTTTACTGTATCTTATCAGCAGAGTTCAGCAGCCTGATTGACCTGTCTGAGTAGTCACCACAGAAATACCATCTCCTATCTTATTGTATTGATGCTGTATGCACTGATATTTGGCTGCCTATGGTTATAATCAGGAGCCTGATTTCATGGACTTGGTCAGTAACCATGAACGCAACAGCTGAACCAAATGTAATGCTATTTTATCATTTTCACATCAGGAATCAATTTATTGTCTCTTATCCATTTAACAATGAAAAAATCCATTGGATTAACATTAAAAATACTGTATGTATGTTGGTTGGCCTTGATGAATTAACTAATTTGTGCAACTGAACTTTTACTCTGACAGGTTTCAGTCACTTCCTGCATGTGTAACCTGACCCCAGGTGGACCACCTCCAGTCCGGGCTGGCCACGGTTCTCTCACCTGTGAGGAGGATGCTGGTCTTCGTCAGCTCTGGGCTCTGAACTTCCAGCTGCAGCATCATTCCAGCAGAGCCGGAAAGTTCAGAAAGCAACAGCAGGAGCTTCAGCGGGGGCAACAAGGGGAGTTACCATCAAGGGAATGGCACTGTTCCTTGGACCCGAGCCTCGACCCTGACTGGATCGCCACGGTTCCCATTTCAGACCTAATCAACAGCCAGACAAACGCACTGTAACATAGCACCTGGCCAGCACCTGGGTATGAATAATGCCACAGATTGCATGTCTGTTTCATTCATTTATGAATGTAAGCAGTCGATTAAACACTGCTTGGTTGAAGTTAGTTATGCTGTCCACAACATCCTGCAGGCTAACTAACAGTCTTCTCTCTGAACCCGGCAGCATGATTCACTTGTTCATACACTTTGCTCATGCTTTGGCATAAACATGCACATGGAGGAAATTCAAGAATAATTTGTTCTTCTGTTTGAAGTTTTCACGTCTTTGTCTGGCTGGTATGGTACCTGCCTCGCTGCACCAGTACATCTGTCTGTGTCCCCTCACCTGTCAACAACAGCAGCAGATGTTTGAAATTCTCTTTATTCAAATTATGAACCGACAGCATGCAGAGCTTTAGGCGTCTCAGGGCGAGTCTCGCCCCATCCAGAGGCCCTGCGACCAGAGAGGTTTAACTACCTCGGTGACCTCTGTCAAAGTCACAGGCTGGGTCTCCAGACTCTGCTTCCTCTTTGGAAGATGTGCCAGTGGGATTGACATCATTCATCACCACACTGTGTCCTCAGCTGAGGTCAGCAGCCCTCCATCCCCTCTGTAAGCTGTGGACAGGGAACTGCTTCACCCTCCTGAGTCAGTTTGTCACAGTCGCCTTGTGACCAACCGAATGCTTCATCTCACTGATCTCACTGACCTCCCCAGCCTCACCGACCTCACCGACCTCACCGACCTCACCGACCTCACCAACCTCCAACACCGGTTTTTGCTTCAGCTACTGCCACAGCCACTCTGTGATTAGCCTGGTGGTACTTGGCTTTGTCTTTTTTTAAATTTTATTTTATTATTTTATATTTATTTATTTTTATTTTGTTTTTATTATTTTTATTTTTTATTTTTATTTTTTATTATACCAGGCTTTGTCTAACTGGACGTCAGTCTGAATCATTGTCTGTAGCAGGTATACCTGATACCACCTGATAACTCCTAATAACACCTGATAACTCCTAATAACACCTGATACCACCTGATAACTCCTAATAACACCTGATAACTCCTAATAACACCTGATTACACCTGATAACTCCTAATAACACCTGAGAACACCTGATAATTCCTAATAACACCTGATAACACCTGATCACACCTGACAATACTGATAACACCTGATAACTCCTTTTAACTCTTGATTACACCAGGTAACACCTGATAACTCCTAATCACTCCTGATCACACCACACAAGTTTGTTTCTGTTGGATTCTTTTCTGAAATCAGCAGCTGCAGGCAACTTTCCTTCCTTTAAAACAGAGTCTGGAAACACAATCTTTAATGTGTAAGTGTAGGATCCTACTGGACACGCTGAGGGGCTTCCCAGGAGCATTCCCTCTGTCATCAGGAACAGGAGGAAGTGATGGCCAGATTGGACTCAGCCCGGCTCGTCGTGGCATTCCTGCTTCAATCAGCAGCTTTGTTCCTGTGAGCTGTCATTTTATCAGTCTGTGGTTGTGTTATTGTGACTGTCAGAGTGAAACCTTCATTTTCCTTCTCACACCTGAAGCCTGAGGCTGCTTAGCACTGCTGCAGGTAAACTGCTTTGTTTACATGAGAAGTCTAGATTTAATCCTCACATGATAAAAGGGTTAGACTGAGAAAAAAAATCAAAGAGTTATGTAACAGGTTTTTGGAGGTCCTTCTTGAGAATTTGGTAACACCCCAAACAACCTTATAAAATCTCTTCCACAGAACTCAACAACCAGATTCGTTGGAAGTGAAAACAAGATGCCACACCAGAATCCCGGGCAGTATAAAAGCAGACTCAGGGAGTCAGTGAGAGTTTCCAGCTCTCAGCAGCCTGAAGTGCTTCACTGAGGAGAACCAGGACTCAGCGTCCCTGCTGTGAGTCTCTGATGCTTCGTGTTTGATTTGTGTTGTTGGTTTATTGGAATGGCTGAAACAGCTTTGCTCCGAAACAGCTTTGCTCCGAAACAGCTTTGCTCCGAAACAGCTTTTTTATCTCCACTCTGAGCTGCAGGCTCTGCAGCAGGATCGCAGCATGCTGAGGCTTTTAACTGTGACTGTGACTGGTAACATTTATACATTGAGACAAAAGTTCATCTGCCTTTAATAGAACATATTTCTACCTTTAAAAAAAGACAGTTGAGTAAGTAGAGAAGTTTTATCTTAAGTAGAACAAAGCTTCATTTTTCTTGTCACAGTGCTCCCAGTTATGCAGCCTGAGACTGGCACTGGGAGTGCTGGTGTGCGGGTTCCCGTAGACTCTGAAGTAATGATTCAAAGTTAATAAACGCTGTTGGTTTTTAACAATTCTGGGGTTGAAAGTTGAGCAGCAGCGTGTTGTCCCATTCCGCGGTGCCTTCTTGGAGCTGCTGATGAGCGGTTAAAACTGGTGATGGCTCTGCAGGATCGTTCAGGTAAAAATGCAGCTGATTTTTGTTGGCGATCCAGTCGTGTTCGAGCAGTCGGGCCTGTTTCTGTGTTACAGCCTCCCTGTGACCAAACAGTGAGCTGTGTTCATGTAGCCGTGGAACTGTCACACACCTGATATCTGTGTTTTAACCACTGAAGCACAGTTTCAGCGATCAAGTATAACTTCAGTGTTGCATTATTAATGCCACAAATGTGATTTTCAGGGGCAGAGAGGGCGGGCATACTGCAAGTGTACTCATGCCCTTCAGTTTCCCGTGAACACAAACCACAACAAATAAAACCAGCTCAAACTTGTACCTCCACTCAGTGTGTGCTTTTTATCAGCTTAGCATCAGAGGGGCACCAGCTTCACATGTCTGAACTTGCTTTGTTGTTCAGGTGCAGAATGCTTCCAGATATGGCTGATAAAACCAAATTAGAGGCATCTGTGGGTCTGTTAGCATCCTCCTCAGGTTCACTGTAAAAACAATCTCTAACCTTTCCTCATATTTTTAAATATATGTTATAAAATAAAACATAGACTGTAAATGAGCAGTGATGAAGGACTAATGATGTAAACATGACAAATGTAACCACAGTAACACCACATTTAGAAAAGTCTTTTATATATAAAAAGCAGCAGAAAACAACCCAAATTTAAATATTTATTGTGTATTTCATACATAAAAGTGTTGAGTTGAGTTGATATTTGATGCAGTGAGTGCAGTAATTTTACACAGACGTGTCGTGTCTATTTCAGTCTGTTTCCCTGAGAACCTGAAGTGCACCTGCTGTCAGCTGTACCTGCACTGACACACCTTGTTTGAGTGGTAGATGGTTTAACTTTTGCTCTGGTTTGTTTCTGGTACCGAGCACTTTCATTGTTTGTGTCAGATATTGTTAGACGGTTGCACATAATTTCAAGTTTTGTCATCAAAACTGCTGAAAGATGAGCAAATCTTTTCTGTTCTGCTCTATTAACAGAACTAAATGTTCAGAACAGGAAATAAGTGTGTCCATGTTTTGTGTTGTTCTATAATGTGTGTGGGCAAATATTTCCATTTATTTAAGACTATAAGTCTTAAATAAACTGAACTTTCTATGAAGCAATGAAGTGGTCTTACAGTAGCAGCAGATGTTTAAATTTATTTTTAAATCTTTTCAAAGATAAATGTTGCAAACTGAGTTGCAGTCATGTTGCAGTGCAGCAGTATCATGATATTTTCATGCAACAAAGATCTGTTTGACAGCTCTCCCCTTTTTCACAGCAGCATATGGAACAAGTGCATAAATTGCACCAGCAATAAATAAGAACAGAAACATGAAAATGGTAACCAAATATAAATGTAAATAATATAAATAGCGACAAAAATAAGATTATATAGGCCTAAATGCCCATAAAGTGTGAATGTGAGTAAGGTGCAGAGTGTGAAGTGCAAAGTCTGGTGAGAAACAAAGTGTGAAGTCCATGCTGTGGCTTACAGCAGAGCTTTTACGGTTCTGTGGAAGAAGTTGTGTTTAAGTCTTTCTGTCCATGCCCTCATGACCCTGAGCCTGCCAGAGGGGAAGGGTGCCAAAGAGACATTGTCCAGGGTGTGTGTAAACACCCTGGACAATGTCTCTGTACAATTTTTTCTACAGATGTAATTTTTTTTACAGTGTTCATCAGGATCAGGTCTAATGATCAATAATTCAGTATCAGCAGTTTAGAAAGGCTCGGCCCTCAATAATCCACAAGAACCAGACAGGATGTGATTCTGTGACTCACTCGCTTCCTCCGATGTGTTCATAGATCAAAGATGGCGACATGCAACTATAACATGAGAAGACACAGTGAGAGTGATAATGTAAGGCACCTTATAATGCTCATGTCCAATATGTTGTGTCAAACTAATAATTATAGTTTGTTAAAGTGATCTGTTGACTTTCCTTTAAATGACTTTGTCTTTCAGATTTACCCTGTGACCAAAAAATCATGGTCAAGACGCATCGCCCTCCTGATCAATAATATAAATTTTATTGATCATCCATTAACCAGAATTGATGCTAACAAAGATGAGGAGGCCATGGTCAACGTGTTCCAAAAACTGGGATATGAGGTGGAACGATATCGGAACTTGAGCGCACAGGTAGTTTTTTCAGGCACTTCCTTTCACTCAGGTGGCTTTCCAAGCTGGTTAAATAGCCCAACGAGTGACGTCTGACTTTTTGTTCTCACAGAAGATTGACGAAGCTCTGAAAACCTTCTCCAGACATCCAAAACTTGATTTCACGGACAGCGTGTTTGTGGTTCTCATGTCTCATGGAGGCATGAGATCTTTGTGGGGCTCTGATTGTCGCAAGTTTGACATCAACAAGGTTTATGAGCACTTAAACACAAGCAGCTGTCCTGCACTGAGGGACAAACCAAAGATCATCATCATTCTGGCCTCCAGAGGAGGTGATTCTGTGCTCACATACACGACAAAAAGCGTGCATGGATTTAGTGTTCAGCAAGACAGCTGGTATGAACGTGATGTTTCAGTAAGTCTGTGTGGTGTCTGTTTCAGTATATATACACGGAAGAATAAATCCGGACATGGATTTAGTTGGATTTACACAACTAACTCCAGGTGCTCAGGTACCCATTGACAGGGATTTCATCAGTTTGCATTGCATCGCACCTCGTAAGTTCTCCAGCATCCCAATCATTTCTGTCAGTCAAACTCCAACAAACCATACATCTGACCTGTTTCTGTTTGCTTGCAGACATCAATACATACAGACATCCATCATTCAGCTCCTTCTTCATCCAAAACATCACTGAGGTGTTCACCAGAATGGGTCGTACAGGTCATATTGCTCAAATGTTCAAAAAAGTAAGTTCGACAAAATTCCATCAATGCTTTCCGAACGCGTTTGTATTCTTAATTTAAAACGTCCTCAGACCGGCTGAATGCAGACATGATGAAGGCCAGGCATGTGCACTGATAGACCTCAGGTGGAGCTCAAGCACCTGCCCTTTTGGCCTCTTACTCAATTCGCTTTTTTCCGATAAAAAATAATTACATTTTATTTTTTAATTTGGCATCAATGCATTCAGTGCATGCAAGCAGAGCACCCTGAAGATCAGTTTGGCTCCATGGACTGAAATATTCCCACACATTCATTATTTGACTGCAGCAGTGGCAGTACTCACACACCTTCTACTTGCTTTAGTGTGTTTAAATGATTGAGCACTGCTTTTTGTCATCCCTCCTCTGCGCCTGCCTCCACCTGTGTAATCAGACCACAGTGCATCCATGATCTGGTGTTTCCCTTTGTAATTGTTAGCTAAGGCTCTCAGTGTTCATGTTTAAGTTCTTTGTTTTACTCTTTTGGACTTCCTGTACTTTTTGTTTTTGCGATTAGCCAATAAAACATCTTCTTTTGTATTGACCTCTTTGTGACCCATCCTTGGTTCCTCTCATCACCGTCACGCCACATAACAATAGAACAATCTCTCTGTTTTCCTGATGCTTCAAAGCTAATATTGCAACTAGTCCTCTTTGTTCCACGTGAGATGACCGATGACCCCATCCTGTAAAACCGATGCATCCAAAGCATTTGACCAAACGAATCCTACTAACTTTTCAAAGTAAAGATCGAGGGCTCGCTCTGCGTCTGATGAAGATATGATATTCATATTGCTGGCTCATTCATAAAGGCCTCAGTGATGTGATCGGTTCCTCCTGTTTCTGGAACAAATGCCTGCATCACTGTAAGACTGTAATATCTCCTGCAGCATGGATCTCTGTGAGTGACATCCAGTTAAAGGACAGTCTGATCCACAGGTCATGGAACGCTTCTGTCGTGCTGGTGTTGAGAAGCAGATGCCGATCGTAGAGAGATGCACGCTGACAAAGCCCTTCTACTTGCTTGCAGGTGAGTGTCAGAAATATTCAGTTACTGCTGTGTTTTAGCATTTGTTTGCTGTGAAATAATGCATGAGTCTGGAGGAATCAGGCATCTTGTGGACTGAAGTCGTGCTGCAGTTCTATCAAAGCAAGAAGTTCTCCTCAAGTATCTGCGACTTCTTACTGACCCTCTTTATAAAAGCAGGCAGACAGACAGAGTAGATTCCTCACTTTCTGATATAAATTCAGTACATTCAAGTCTTCCATGTGGTGCTTTAGATTGCATGTACCAACCTGCGTGCAGCCTGTTGCAGTCACAGCTGCTATTTTTCCTCTATTCTCCATCCTTCAGCTTACTTTTTAACTAGCCAGTAGTAAAAAAAAAAATCATTCCCAGCAGTTTGTTCCTGTTCTTAAAGGTTTAAAGTTTGAACCAGCAGATGAAGTTAAATGTATGAACAGACTCAATAAAACAAGGGTGAAACATTTTCATCAAAGTAGAGTTTACATTAAAACCTAAAATAGAAACACATCCACTGATGAGCATTTTTACAGAGTGAGTCTAAGTGGGCTTCAAAAGTCATCCTGTCATCGAGGATCGTTCACAGGTATTCACAGTCGCAGGTGTTGGTTCGTGAGTTCATGACATTTCTCTTCAAAAAGGAGGACTCACACCAGCCAGTGATGTCCCTGACCCCTGATCAGGGTCGTCACTGCTGAGGAGGGGACAGAATCACCGAGGATTTTAAAACATGGTGCTGTGCATACTCACTGCGACATTCATTGGTGTATAATAGCCATTCCCAAAGTCAGCGGTGCTGCGGCCCACTAAAAAACCAGAAAATCCCACAGGGCCCACCCAATATCACAACCTGACCGCCTCCCATTACCAGCTGACCCCTGGCAACGCACAGTTAAAAAGTCAGCCAACATGAGGCCAGAGTCAGTGCAGTGAAAACACTGTAATTTCTCAGCCAAAATATGGTGTTGGAAACGATTAAAAGGAGGTGACAAATCAATAAAAAGTAACCTTGGAAATGTTTTTTTGCCCTCCAGATGTCTTGAAATCATATTTAAAAGTGTTCCTGTTGTCCTCTACTCTCCTGTCTGACCTATAAGCAAACTGAGGTGGATCCAGATGCTCCTTAACTTTAGATAAAATGATTTAATAATCTTTGCAAATGACTGCATTACTAATGGAGTCAAGGCAGCAGGCCTGAAGTCATTCAGAGACCGAGTGGCCTTGCTATTGGGGGCAGAGGGTTTCCTTAGCTGAGGGGCCCTAAAGATGTCTGCCAGCTGCAGGTACAGTGTTTCAGAATACAACCTTCTCTGCCATCAGGACCTGGACTCTTCTCCTCTCAGTCTTCTGACATCTGAGGGCATGCTTCTAAAACCAGGAAGCTCCTCAGTAAAATCATAAATGTTAAAAGGATTGTAAAAACAATTCAAATCGTTAGACAACTTAAAAACAATAAAAGTCTTGGAGCATTTATTTTATAATCCTGCAGGTTATATTTTTCTATATTTCATGTTCATACAAATGCAGCTTCCCTCTCTGGCATTATTAAAGTATTCTGATTTGCTGAACGGTGATCCTTATTTCAGTTCTGACTAGAGATGTACTTGCAGGAATGCAGTCGGTGACTGAAGGACAGGAGCTTCTGTGCCTGAAAGCAGACTCTCTCAGGTATGGAGAGTGTGCGTGAAAGAGGAGGAAGATCTCCTCTCTTCTTCATCAGGCTGTTTGTTTACTTCGTGCAGGATCTGAGTGTTTCACGCTCACGCGTGCTGTGATGGCTTCAGAGACTCTTCAGTCAGGTGTTAATCAAATGCTGGACTGCTCCTTTATCAGTCTACAGCAGCATGTAAGCGATGTGATGTCCATGTGTGCATGCAGTGCTGATCTGACCTCCTCCTCCTCCTTTCAGGATGGAGCCCGCCAGAGTCCAAAGGGATAGTTTAGAGCTGAGGAGGTGTAAGTGTGTTTTATTGTGCTTCATTGAGCCATCTCCAAACTGTCACATTACTCTTTCACATTACAGGGGCAATCAATGAGCAGGTGATAAATCGATAATTGCCGCTGCATCGTGTTTGTTCTCTCCATCAGATTACTGTCATCTCGTGATCAACACAAATACGGTGAACAGGAAACTCAAAGTGTCCGGCAAGAAGGTGAAGTATGTGACGGCGGTTCAGCCATATCCCGATCATCCCGACAGATTTGACCGTCCTCAGCTGCTGTGCAAAAATGCTGTGACTGCTCACGGTTACTGGGAGGTCCAGTGGACTGGAGAGGTTTACATAGCAGTGAGTTACAAAGGAATCACAAGGAAAGGAGAAGGAAATGAGACTCTGTTTGGGTGGAATAATCAGTCCTGGAGTCTGTACTGCTCTGATAAATACACTGCCTGGCACGATGGCAAAGAAACAGCCCTCTCCCACACCGCCTATGACTCCTGTAAAGTAGGAGTGTATGTGGACTGTCACGCTGGCACTCTGTCCTTCTTCAGCGTGTCCTCTAACACTCTGACCCACCTCCACACCTTTCAGACCAAGTTCACTGGGCCTGTTTATCCTGGATTCAGAGTCTTCACCGCCTCCACGGTGTGTCTGAGCTGAGTTGAGTGTGAAGAGCATTCTCCTGTTGGAGGAACCCCCTGACTGTAGAACAGGCGTCGTCTCTGTGACTCACTTTCTCTGAGCCGCACATTAATGGTGGAGGGAACTTTTTTCTGTTCTCAGTTTCAGTGTTCTTTAGTTCTACAGCACATGGTCTTAAAGCAGAGATCGCCTCTGTATGATGTGTTTAACCTCTTCATGTTTTTCTGATACTATAGTTTGATCTTTATGAACAGAATCAGCAAACCTCAGAGGTGCAGGTGAAAAAGTTGATAACCACCTTCATATGACCTCTGACCCTGATTGATAGGACCCCAGGAACAGGGGTGCTGTGTGTGTGTGATTGTAGCAGTGTTGTGTTTTGCATCCTGTGGGTCATTCTGACACGTGTTGGCTTTATGGGTGTTTGACGGGGTTCAGTGTATTCATGGTTAGATTGTTGCTGGGTTTTTGGATTGATTTTGTTTTTCAGTGTACTGGTGTTTGGGTTGTATATTATTCCCACAGTTGTAATTGTGTAGCTGTAGTTCCTCAGTTTGACCACCTGATGGCGGAAAATCCTTTGTGACTCCATCCCATCGGCCTGATTGAAGGTGAGGCTTCATGTTTACAGGCATGAAGTTTGACTTGAGGACACAGAGAGACTAAATCTGTACTAAATGTAACATTTTAAAGATCAATAAACAGAATCAAACCAAAAGAGCTCGTTTCTGATTCTTTTCTTAAATCAGCAGCTGCAGGAAACTTTCCCTCCTTTAAAGCAGATTTCACAATCATGATCTTTAATGTGTGAGCAGTAAAGTGTTAGTGCAGGATCCTGCTGGACACACTGGGGGGCTTTCTGGAAGCATTCCCTCTGAGGAAGTCGCTGCCATGTGAAACTGCAGCTCTGAGTCATCGGCATCATCTCAGCTGCAAAGACGTGAAATTAGATTGTTATTTTTCCCAGCTGAGTGCATCATGTGAACATTAAAATCATCCACATTCTTCCAATTAGTTCAGGCAGGAGCCTGTCCTAGAAGAGTGAGGAGCAGGGAACATCTGGACAGAAGGCCAGCCTGTCACAGGGCTGACACAGAGACAACCATCCACACTCACACCTGTTCTCACCAGGTAACCCAATCACTGACTGCATGCCGGTGGACTGTAGGAGGAAGCCGGAGAACCCATGCAGACATGGGGAGAACCAGGACTGAACCGGAGCTTCCTGCTGAAAATTTAAAGCACCAGATTTGGACCTGTTCATCTTACAGCACCACAACAATGCAACTGAATACATTTACCCGAGTACTTCACTGAAGAACAGGTAGATACGGTTCAAATCAGCAGTTCAGCAGTACAGGAGTACTGGAGTTTAGAGTACAGCAGTACAAGTACATCAGATATACTCTGTTTACAGCTGTACTGAAATAAAGTCTAAAAACTTTTTGTAAAAGGAAGTTCAGACTTCTATGCAGCTCCACTTTGAATCATAGCACAACGTCAATCAATAAATCAATCAATAAACTTTATGGTGTTATAGGCATTATCCTGTCTTGGAGTGGTTCTCACACTGACAGAAGTTCTTCTGTCTCTTGGTATGTCTCATTTCATTTTATGCAAATAACTGTCAGGCTTACTAACCACTGAAATGCAATGACCCTAACTTCCTTAGACTTTTGTTAGGATGTCTTAAGGACATCAGAGTATGGCTGGTTCTGAATATTTTACATTTTAATGAAAATAGAACTAAGGTCATTAAAATTGGGCCAAATGGCCCAGGTGTTTCACTGCCTGACTTGGGTCCTTGTGTCAAACCAGTTGTGACCAATCTTGGGGTTAAACTGGACACAGCTCTTAATGTGTAAACAGGTCATTTCAGTGGTGAGAAACTGCTTTTTCAGCTGAGGTAGCTCTCCAAAGTAAGGCATTTATATCTTTTTGAGATTTAGCCTTACATGCACTTATCCCCTCGCCTTGATAATTGTAATGCACTTTATGTATAGGCTTCACTGTCACGCTTACAAATGGTCCAGAATATTGCTGCTCGTCTGCTGGCAGGGGCACGTAAAAGTGAGCATGTTACCTTGTTCTTTTTAAAACCTTTCACTTTAGAATTAATTTAAAAATGTGATTGTTTGCTTTTAAAGGTTTGAGCAGCCTGGCTCCTACGGAGACCTTTTACACATATGCACCCCTCAGAGGTGTCTCAGAGTGGCTGACCAGTCGTGCCTTCCTGTCCCCATGTGCAGACTGAAACACCAGGAGACCGAGCTTTTGCTGCTGTGGTCCCCAAACTATGGAATGAGGTGCGCCCCATATTAGGCTGGCCCCAACACATTTAAAAACACACCTTTTCTCTAAGACATTTCAAGATACAGTCATTTTTGGCTCTTTGTAATCGCAGTATTTTAGTTTTATTTATTGTGATAATAATGTTTAATGTTTACTGTTATTTATTTGTTCCTTTTTGTTTATTATCTGTGTAGTATTTTATTACTGTCTTTTAACTGGAGAGCACTTTGTTCAGCTGTGTCATCTGCTTTAAAAGTGCTCTATAAATGAAGTTGGATTGGATTATTCCCACTCCTGTGCTGATCGATCAGCGGTCAGCTCTGCAGCTTCATCTGATCAATATCATAATTTCAGCGCGTTCACAGGTAGATCAGGTGCTCTCAGAGAGAGAGAGTGTGTGTGTGTGTGTGTGTGTGTGTGTGCCAGAGGGGGTGGGGTCACTCTCCCTGTTTCCTGTTTTGTTTTTTTGCCCCGGAAGTCAAACAGCTGCTCCTGCTGTTAGCTGTTTAGGACTCGCTCCGTCAGCTTCGTCGTCAGATCCCGAACCCACGGCGGAACCGGAGGGACCATGGAGCCCGTCGCCGCTGCGCCGGTAAGCACCCCTGCCGGACCGAGCCGAGCCGGGCCGGGCCTCACGGACATGGCGCGCTGTAAGCAGCTAAGCTAACCGAGCTAACTTCGGAGTCCTGCAGCCGGACTCCATTCAGAGCTGCCGCAGCCAGAGCCGAACCCAAGCATCACGCTGCAGCTGTACCAGCACCGTCCTCCGGGTCTGTCGGACTCACCCGGACGGAACACTGCCTCAAGGGGATCGGCTCCGGCCCCGGTTTGTGAGGGGAACCAAGCGGGTTCCGGTAGGCTAGTGATCCGGACGGCCGAACAGGGGCAATAAAAGCAGCAAACTCGGAATGGAGTCCGGCTCCGGTTCAGTTATTGATCCGCGTTTATTGATTATAGATAAGCGACTCCGGGCTGGAGGGGCGGGGCCAGAAAAGTTATGAAGAAGCTTTTAAAATAATTTTTATACGAGACGTGTTTAAACGTAAAGACTTTTAGGCTTGACTTTATTTGAGCCCAGAACCGAAAACCATGATCAAAGCTTCCATGCAGGAGCTCAGATCTGAGAAGCAGGAGCTTCACCTGGAGACTCGCAGGTATCTCCAGGTCCTCCTCTGGGCTCTGCAGGGGAAGATCAGTATTCAGGGATTGTTGTATGTTTGCTTTTTATCAATTGGAAGAAAGTCTACAAAGAGCTTGTGCCTGAGCAGGCTGCAGGTGAGTAACCTGACATCATGTGAATGCTCAGTCCATACTGAGACTGAAGGCAGGCTGCAGCGACACCTGCTGGTGTACGTGCACACTGTGGTTACTGCACTGCAGTAATCTGATTACTGGCTTCATCTGATTGGATAAAGGATTTGGTTTAGTTTTTCCATGAACAAACCTTTAATGGCCCTGCAGGCAGCGGCTGTGCCATCGCCGCATTCTCTTTCAGTGCGATGGTCTGCTTTGGGGGTTTATTTCCTGTTACGGACTCTGGTTTCCCACCGACCGGCCTCTCTTTGTCTTATTTATGGCGTTTTATGGAAAACAACATCTGGGACACGTTTCAGATATGGAGTGTGTAACATGAATGAAAAGAGAGCTGCAAGTGTGACCAGAGCGTAGGCAGTGTTCAGAGCGTCCTGCAGGACCAAACATGGAGGTGAGGTCTTGTGGTCACAGGGTGATGCTTTCTAAACATTTGCAGCAGCTCTGCCTCCTGTCAGGAGGATCCTAAATATTGAACTAATATGAAATGTTTGGCTCTCACCCTCTCTTTGGATGGCACCCGTTTTTAAATTTGATACCGAACATATGACTGGGGGTGGGGGTCTCCTCTTGGCACCGACCAATGTACAGAACAACTGCTTGCTGATGCTAATGGCTGCAGCACTAGCTGACTGTTACAATAGCGATCTATTCTGGTAGCTAACTGCTGAAATTCTCAGCCCAGCGCGAGGACGCCTCAGCAAGGCACAGCGCCTGGCGATCAACCGCTGGCTAGAACCCTGTAATCATTCAAATGTTTCCTTCCAGGCTGAGGAGCTCGCCAGCGTTCAGGTCAAAATGGAGCCAGAAGGTGACGTGGAGATCCGCTCGTACCCGGTCCTCAGGAAGCTGTCCGTCAAACTGACTGACTGCAGGGTGTGGCTGGAGGGGCGGGACTTCCTGTCTTTGGGTAATTATGGTTTAAAAATGTCCTGTAGCTGCTTGATCATAGCAAAAATCCTAATCCCAGTTATTCTGGTCAGTGCTGAGATGAAGGTGATTGAACAGCAGGCTTTGGGAACGTGGAGGGGATTTGGATTTTTTTTAACTGTAATTTAACTAAAATGGGAAATGTGAGCCAGCAATAGCCCGCCACAGTCTGACAGGAAGTAAAACGAGGCTCATGTGCTGAAAGGTAAAACTAGAGACAGCCCAATAATCAAAACTGTGATTGAAATATCTGATTGATCGCTCAGCACCGCCTTAGAAGTCGGTGTGTTGGGTAGTAAAAAATGTTTTCCATTATTGATGAATTTGCAGATTATTTTCTAGATTCAGTTTCATTAATTTTCCATAGCAGCAGGGGTCTGACGGTGCTTTTAAGGTAAATATCACAGTATTAGAGAGAAACCAACCAATCAGACACGAGGTGACAACGGCAAGGAGGAACTCTCTTAAACGGGAGGAGACCTGCAATAGAGCCAGTGTCTTCAGGTTTGGCTGAAGCTGTAAGAGACAAAACTTGTATTTTTAATGCTCAGCGGTGATTGTGGTTGGAGACGCATAACTGCGTATAATCTGTATGAATCTGCATCAATCTGCCACCAGCAGCTGAAGTACAGACCCTCCAAAATAAACGTTACTTGATGATCTTCTGTTGGTTGATGGTTTGTCTGCTGGTTGTAACTTTGGTCAGGGCTGCAATGATTTGTCAACATAATCGATGACGTCGATGATCAAAGTTCCTTTGAACAGCCGACTCGGTGGCGGTACGCTACGTCTTAACAGCTGTTCGCAGCATGTAAGGAAGGAAACCGGTGCTTCAGTGGTGATCGCCCGGCATTAAAGGGTTAGTGCTAAATTTGATTAGGTTCACACTCGTATTTTTATGGGTCATTATTTTAATTGTGAGAAGAGACAACAAGGTGATTTTCACAGGTGGGCAGGCTTGGACAGGTGAGAAGATTTAAAATAATCGTTGACCATTTGATAAAATAATTGACAGATTAGTCAACTACCAAAATAATCTTTAGTCATGTTGGCACCAGAACAAGAGCTTTAGGGGAAGCCTGGTCCTCTTCATCTCTAACGTAACCTCTGAGCTCTGCTCCCCCACAGGTAACCACCCTGAGCTGTGTGAGCAGAAGCTGAGGCAGCAACAGTCCACCAACACAGGCAGGAAGATGGTCTACTGCCATGAGTGTAACAAGGGATTCTACAAGAAGTCCCACCTGGAGGCTCACCTGCGGTTCCACAGGGGTCAGAAACCTAATGAGTGCTGGCAGTGTGGGAAGACCTACCCGACCCTGATGAGCCTTGTCGTGCACCAGCAGATCCACAACCGCAACGCGCCCTACCAGTGTTCATACTGCGACAAGACCTTTGCCCTGAAGAGGGACTGGAAGACCCACCACCGGACACACTCAGGGACCAAACCCTTCAAGTGCTGGTTCTGCGGGGATGGCTTCAGCGAGCAGGATGAGCTCGGCGAGCACCTGGAGATGCACAGCGGTGAGAAGTGCTACCACTGCACTGTCTGCAACAAGATGTTCATATCGTACCAGGGCTTCAACTTCCACCGCAAGTCCCACAAAAACCGGAAGCTTCTGCCATGCCCCAAGTGCAACAAGACCTTCAGCAACCCTCAGAGTCTGAAGCTCCACCAGGTGACACACTCCAACAGGAAGCCACACAAATGCCCCACCTGCGGCAAAGCCTTCAAGCTGCTGAGCGGCATGCGCTGCCACCAGCGCACCCATGAGGACCTGAAGGCCTACCACTGCGCCGAGTGCGGCAAGTGCTTCTCCAGCCTGCAGGGCCTGAAGCTGCACGACCGCACGCACACCGGACTCAAGCCCTACAAGTGCTCCGAGTGCGGCAAGAGGTTCACGCAGTCGCCCCACCTCAAGGCGCACATGGTGACCCACACTGGGGAACGGCCCTTCCTCTGCACCACCTGTGGGAAGAGGTTCACACAGTCGTCCCACCTGAGGTCCCACATCACGCTGTTCCATGTGGGTGAGAAACCGTTCACCTGCGATGACTGCGGCAAGAGCTTCACCATCGCTCACTACCTGAAGGTGCACCGGCGCACCCACACCAAGGAGAAGCTGTACCAGTGCTCGTACTGCCAGAAGTCCTTCTCCTACCACAACTCGTGGAGGGCCCACGAGAGGATCCATACCGGCGAGCGGCCCTTCACCTGCCAGGACTGCGGCCAGAGCTTCATCACGTCCGGCTCGCTGGTGAGCCATCAGAGGTCCAAACACACCGGAGAGAAGAGCCACTACTGCATCACCTGCGGCGAGTTCTTCTTCACCAGCTCGATGCTGCGCGTCCATCAGCTCGACCACACCGGCGAGCGCCCACACGTCTGCAGCTGTGGCAAGACCTTCAAAACCAGAGGCGTGCTGCGCTACCACCTGAAGAGGTTCACTGACCACCAGCCCGCTGAGTGAAGGGGGCGGGGACTTTTAAACACTATCCTGACATGATTTCTACTTTAATTACCACCCGAGATTCAGCAGGAGCTCTTATAACCACGCCATGTCTTCTCCTGTGGTGGTTTGTACCTGATCAACCAATGAACTTGTAGTGAAGCAGCACTACTTTACTCTGATGGTTTGTAGATGAATTTTGACATTGTGTGATGGACACTAATGCAGAAGCTGCTGAGAATCTGATTGTAGTCTCCTTCAATCTGTCAGCGATCAATAAGCTGATGGTTAGCACTGCTCAGAGTGCGGCGGCTGTAAACCCAGCAGGGTGACGCTTCCAAAGAATCAGCAATGCTGTTTTTTTTTTCAGTTCGGTACGTCTGACACTGCATTTGTAGGGGCGTCCTCATCATGTCGATTCAGATCATCAATAAAGTATCTGCAGCTTTAACCTGACTCCTCTCCTTGTTCCCGCTAAAGGCTCAGTGAAGTTCTCAGCAGACGGACTCACCTGTCACAGGTGTGTTAAAGACGCACCGCAGAGCATTTCGGGAGCAGCTCTCTGCTCAAGCATGGGGGCTGTTTCTTATGTAAAGAACTAATGAACAGCATGGAGAATCTGGTAGATTTTCAAAATAAAAGGCCCCATACAGACCGGGCTTCTGAAATGCTCCTGGTGTATTCCAGGGTTATTCAGGTTCATGACTCTGTGTGAATGAGTCAAACCGAGGTTTCAGTCGAATAGTCCATAACTGACCTCCTACCTCCTTGAACCACTGTCCCTGATCTCGGTGGAAAACTTGGAAGACTTTCTGAGGAGGAGTTTGGTGACCACACTGACACTGAACTTGTGTTAAACCAGATGTCTGCTGTACTGAAACTGCAGCATCATCTTAGTGTGCTCTTAAAGTGTTTCATTGGGTCTCAGAAATGAGAACCTTCATTTAAAGACAAAGGAACATATAACCTAAAAAATGATAAAATTTGTTCCTGATAGATGATCCAGTGGAGCTCCTTTCCTCCTCCTCATTTAGTATTTCTGTGGCCAAAGTAAAATTTGCTCCATCCATCACTGACCCAAAGGAAAAGTTCATCCATGATAATCCTAAAGGCTGCATTACTAATGCTAACTATACCATCAAACACACTTTGATCAGGTTAGGTCTCAGTTACACCCCCGTCACCCTGGTCACTTCCCTGGCTTTGCTGACAAAAAGCAGTTTTACACCACCTGCTTCATCACTGTGAAGGAATGTGATGCAAGCCAGAAATGGAGATCATTTGCCTTCAAAATAAAAGTTGTGGTCAATGTTGAAACCAGAAGGTGCTTTTGCTTTGAAGGGAAATGGTTTCACTGCTGCTTAGCAAGCTGTCGGTGAGTGTTTGCAACTGATTTCACCCAATGACACTCGCCAGCCAACTGGGGCACAGAGGATTGCCCCTGGGGACCAATAGTTGGGGGGGGGGTCAGTGAGAGGTCCCTGTACCTGTGTGACTGAGGCCTGATGTCACATGATCCCTCTGTGCAAGGATCAGATGTTCTTCCAGTGGTGAGATGTTTCCCAGGAAAATCAGCAGCTTAAAGAAATGGAAAACACAACATTAGTGCCAGTTTGCCTCATCATTTTAATTAATGAATTATGGGATGTAATTCTCTCTGCTGTTCTTCTTCTCCTGTAGGAAGTAATGAAGGATGCTCTGAAGCTCCTTTCCTCAGTGTTTAAATCAAGCAGCTCTGATTGGCTGCAGAGGAACCTTCCTGAATGAAGCTTCGACCGCAGCGTGAGTCTTTTCTCAAAATGTACACGATGGGCTTTGGCTCCTGCGCGTCCTCGTCTGGCTCCATGAGATCGTTAAAAATCTGGAACGAGTTTTGACGTGACACATTGTACCCACCAGAGCTCTTAGTTTAGTTTTCCTGTGTGAGGTTTAGTTTGCGTTTCTCAATTTAGTTTGCGTGTGTTGTGTTTGTCAGAGTTAAAGAAAGATCAATGTAATCTGTGGACCACAAGCTGCTGACAGCCAGCGGTCCAATCAGGCGGCGTGCTCGTTGACTCATTGAAAAGCTGAGATTCTCCTTTTGAATCTCAGTGATGTTAGCAGCTGGATGGCGCCTCAGAATCAGAAATCTCATTGTTCAGTCATCTGAAACGTGGGGGTGCAGTCTGGCCCAGCCCTGACCTTTGAACCGCGCGCACAGATGTGGACCCTCTGCAGCCTGCAGTGTAAATGAATCTCACTCATCTTTAAAGCTTGCTGTGGTCTGGCTCCAGAGCAGACACGCTGACCCCATATTAGCCCCTCAGGTGCTTCCTGGCTGGCCGCTCAGTCTCCAGGTGAAGGTGTCCGTGTGTTTGCCTTCAGGACGATCAGGTTCACAGATCACCTCTGAAAACCCATTTTTATAAACCTGCTTTAATGTGAGGTCGTGTTTCTCTGCCTCTGCTTCTCACTGTAATATCCAGCTTTTCCTTTAAATTTACTATTTTACTTTTCTGTTAAATCACTTTGTAAACTCAATGGCCACTTTATTAGGTACACATTGCTAGTACCCAGCTGGGGCCCCTGTTACCTTCAGAGCTGCCTTCTTTCTTCACGGCTCAGATTGAACAAGCTGCTGCAATCGTTCCTCGCAGATTTTGGTCCATGTTGCCATGACAGCATCACACAGCTGCTGCAGATGTGTCGGCTGCATGATGAGACTCACATTTCAAGGGTCCTCGGTTGGACTGAGATCTGTGACTATGGAGGCCCTCTTACTACAGTGAACACAGGATGGTGCACTGAGGTCACAAAGGCCTGGACATGGTTAGCAGGAATACTCAGGTAGGCTGTGGGGTGTAAACGATGCTCAGTCTGGACTGAGGGGCCCAAAGTGTGCAGAGTCACTGGATCTCATCTCTGTTTCTGATCTTCTCTGTAAACTGGTGATGGCTGTGTGGGAAAATCCCAGCAGATCAGCAGCCTCTGAAACACTCAGACCAACAACCCGCCACATTCAAAGCCTCTTCATTGTTCTGATGCTCAGTTTGACCTTCAGGGGTCTTCTTCATTGTGCCAGGGCTGCTGCCCTGTGATTGGCTCATCAGATATTTGTCTTAGGAGCAGTTGAACAGGTGTACCTGATGTAGTGGTCAGTGAGTGTAAATGAAGTGATTATTCTTAAAGACATTATGTTTGTTCTAGAAATTATAGTAACATTTCAAAATAAATGTGACGTTTGGAATAATAATCTCTTGTCATAGTTTGATTTTCTTTGTATTGTTTAATAACATCTCAATAATATTTCCAGATTATTGAGGTATTTATCTGGAAATATTTACTGATAAATAAATTCTTCCAAACTTTTTTCCCGCCGCTTTCATTTTGAAGGCGCGTGTTCGGCGTCGTGTCTTCCGCTCGTTATGTAAACAGTAAAGATGGCGGTGTCCGGTGTGCTCCGTGCTGTTCTCGGTCAGGCTCTCAGCAGGTTCAGGTGTTCGGGGGGGAACCTGCGACACACCAGAGCTGCGCACAGGTGAGTCCGTCTCAGACTCACCGGAACCTGCGCTCCAGGGTCCGGTGAGTCCTCACACCAGAGTCCATTCATAACCTTGCCGTTTTTACAGCTGCTCCTCAGCACTACAGCTGAACCTGCGAGCTGCTGGTTCGAATCCCCGACAACAGTAAACCCTTCAGACTCATTCCACACAAGCTTTAGCTCCACGTGCAGCAGCTGTGAAAACAACTGGAGTCCACATCTGCACCTTTATTCTCGCGCAGACTCAGTGCAGCCTCACCGTGTCTGAACGATTCTGCTGTAATTATTGAAACTCAGTGAAATAATATAAATAATCAAATACACACACACACTCACAGGCAGGAAGTATAAGAAGTCTCCAGCAGGTAACGGAATTACAGGCATTGACTAATCGGATGCTGCAGCAGAGGAAGGTGACCCACAGGGTCAGAGCTCAGGACTGTACCTGGGCAGGTGTGACCCTGTGTTTCCATATTACAAATGCAGGTCACCTGGGCTGTCGCCATGGTAATGTAAGAAAACAATGGCAACCGTCAGTCATGTTTGAATGTATTTGAAATAAATGAATAAGCGGTGAGGTTTTTACACCCTTCTTCTGTTTCTGCAGTTTGATCTTTAAAGCCATCAGCCATCAGAGCAATGCTGTGACCTCACATTCTGTGGGGGGAAGGTGCTCGGCATGCTGGGTAAACGTGAGCAGACAGGAATCCGATTATAGGAGGAGCCGAGGAGGAGCAGGGATGCTGTGGGCAGCAGTTGGTATGTTTGGTCACACTAAATGAGTCTGAAATCAGCTTTTTCATTCATCTTCATTCAATAATCTGACACCTGTGAGCTCACATGGAGCTGCAGTCAGAGCGCGCTCAGTTTTACTCCACCTCACCTTTCAAGTTCACCTGACAGCATCAGGGTCAGGAACATCAGCCGAGTCACTGGACCCAACTCTGATTTTGGGTTATTTTAGACACATTTTTACACCAAACTCCAGTCAGAAATCTGCTGATTTAACATGGTCACATCTTTATCTGTGTGTGTGTGTGTGCATGTGTGCATAGCCTTCTCCCTGTTCAGCAGCAGTGAGGAAGACAAACGTGATGAAGCTCAGAGGAAGGAGGATGAGATGATCTTGCTGCTGAAGAAAGCCAAGGTACCAGAACCCCAAACTGAGCCAGAAACACAGACAGCAGTGCCACTGTGTGTATGTGAGTGTGTGTATGTAGGAGTGTGTGTGAGTAGTACATTCCTACTAGCAGCATTACTGACAGATGTATTGTGTGTGTGTGTGTGCGTGTGTGCATCTCAGCTCAGCGTGCATCGGGGGCAGCTGCAGTCCGCCTCGGGGTTCCTTCATCAGGCTGTTGTTCTTGCTCATCAGACGCACAACAACCAGGCCATCATCTACACCTACAGCCTGGTAACCTTTGACCTCTCACCTGTTTGACCCTCACACAGATGCACAAACAGCTGTTTAATTGTTTATCGCTCCCCTGTCTCCTCAGATGGCGAACCTGGCCTACGTGCAGGGTCAGCTGGACAGCGTGAGTAGTGCCCAATCACAGCTCTTCTCTGTCATGCAGAGAAAACAGGGACATCTGCTGGTGGAGGCTGGGACTGATCTGTGATCAGAGAGCACACAAACACTGATGATCAATAATAATAAACATTATTATCATAGTAATAATTCACGCAAAGATAATGAACTTCTGTTTATTACGGGAGTGTTTGTGATAAACGTTATTTGAGGGTTTTTATTTGTTTGCTTTGGTTTTCTTTGTATCACATCTTGGAGGTGAAGCCACGAGGACCCAAGCAGCTAATCTTGCCTGTTCTACATGATATAATGGATTTCTATCAGTATTCTCTGTGAGGTGGACTCAGTGATGATCTGCAGGTCAAAGCAGATTATTTTATTAAAGCAGATCAGTTTTATAGCTCGTGCTGTAAAGCCTTAGGCAGATGGCAGACGTGTGGATCTGATCTGATGGCTCAGTCATGGTGCTGGAACCACTGTCTGATGCTTCACTTGCCATCAGACAGGAAGTGAACTAATTGCTTTCCATTCACAAAAACTGGATGTTTACCTGAAGAAAACATGTGACTTTTATTGCTTTAACGGGTTCCTTTGGATCCAGATCGGATCCAGATCAAACACGCAAGCACGCACCGCAGATGGTAAAACTAGTTTCTGTGAATGGAGGCGCCTGTTCTTGATGTTTGGTCTCTGTGACGAGCGCAACCTCGTTAAACTGAAATATTTTTCTTACATTGTTGGAGCTGATGTGTACATCTGCTATTGGCTGATCTCTGCTGTGACATCATCATCTGTGCTCTTCTTTCTTGCAGGCTGAGAAACTCTTCAAAGCAGCAATGAGCTTCATGTTGGCAGGAGGAACTCCACAGGTCAGTGCTTGTTAACGCCACCTGGAATTCATCAGGTGGACCAACCTGACTTCCTGTTTGTTTCCAGGACGACAACGCTGTCATTGAGATGTCGCTGAAGCTAGCCACCATCTACGCCGAACAGAACAAGTAAGAGGCAGATTCAGCTGGTCAGCTGACTGGAAGCTGAGGTCACAGGTCACAGACCTTTTGTCTGTTTGCTTGTTTGAGGGCGGAGCTTGCAGAGCACGGTTTCAGGTTCTGTATGGAGTCTCTGGAGGCCAAACTGGAGAAGCACAAAGAGCTTCTGGGAGAGGAGCCCACAGGTGAGTTGTACAGGGAAGTGGAGTAGAGTGGGTCACTTTTGTTTTTTTGAGCCACTTTCACCTGGCTTGGTCTCACACATGAACCCCTGCTGCTGCTGCCTCTCACACACCATCACAACTGTTCTCAGAAGTCTTTGGTACGTTCTTTCTCAGTGTTTTGACTATAACCAGTAGCTGTTCAGCAAATTAAGCATAACCTGACATCTTGAGAAATTCCCATGTCCAAATCTCCAAGGTAACGTTCAGTATCTGCCCTGTTGAAGGTACACAGTCATATACTTCTCTACATTTTACCTCGTCCTTCCATTAACTCTGCTCCCTCAGAGATGGAGGAAGAGGAAATTAGTTTTTAAATTAGATACTGGATCTGTAGATGATGTGTGCTTAATTATGTTTGTGTGAAATGTTTTGCAAAACATTTATAAATTTGTGTTATTTGCAGGAAAATACCACAGGCCTGCTAAGCACTTTGGTGCACTAGTGCAGGTTGAACTGGTTAGGTTTACAGTGATGCACTTCCTGTTGGGCAGGTGCAGAGCAGCAGTGGTGTTCATGGTCAGTGTCAGGTTATGTGAAGGACGGCAGATCGGGTTATATTGAGGTTGGTGATGCTGATTATATCTCTCAGAATTCCACCTTTATACCAACTTTATAGTGTCTGGGTTTGGAAATCAGCTGTACAGCTTGTGAAACATCTGCTTCTATCTGCTAAAAAGCAGCAGGTCAGCCAATCACAGCATCACAAACCAAATTATCATGTGATGCATTTCTGAGTGATTCCTTTCCAAGCGGCACTGCTTCACCTAATCTTAGGGTTCCACCTCCTGCCGTGTCACACTTCAAGCCCTGCCCATGAGGTCTTAGGAACAGTTATTTATGACCTTCTCACCTCTCAGGTGCACTGTTGGAACTCCGTATCAAGTGCTGTTTTCACACAGGAATAAATGTTTATTGTCTGTGTCATCATGTCTGTCATGTTTATTACACAAGCGTGGTGCATAGGTAGTGTTTTTGTGAGGCACAGGTGACTCCTTCTTTGCACGATATACAGGTGCTGGTCATAAAATTAGAATATCATGAAAAAGTTGATTTATTTCAGTAATTCCATTCAAAAAGTGAAACTTGTATATTATATACATTCATTACGCACACTGATATATTTCAGATGTTTATTTCTTTTAATTTTGATGATTGAAGACAACTAATGAAAACCCCAAATTCAGTCTCTCAGAAAATTAGAATATTGTGAAAAGGTTCAATATCGAAGACACCTGGTGCCACACTCCAATCAGCTAATTAACTCCAAATACCTGCAAAGGCCTTTAAATGGTCTCTCAGTCTAGTTCTGTAGGTCAGCGCAGCCGTCTACCAGGAAGTTTTAGAGCACTTCATGCTTCCTGCTGCTGACCAACTTTATGAAGATGCAGATTTCATTTTCCAACAGGACTTGGCACCTGCACACAGTGCCAAAGCTACCAGTACCTGCTTTAAGGACCATGGTATCCCTGTTCTTAACTGGCCAGCAAACTCACCTGACCGTAACCCCATAGAAGATCTATGAGCTATTGTGAAGAGGAAGATGTGATACAACAACAATTCAGAAGAGCTGAAGGCCACTATCAGAGCAACCTGGGCTCTCATAACACCTGAGCAGTGCCACAGACTGATGGACTCCATGTCACGCCGCATTGCTGCAGTAATCCAGGCAAAAGGAGCCCCGACTAAGTACTGAGTGCTGTACATGCTCATACTTTTCATGTTCATACTTTTCAGTTGGCCAACATTTCTAAAAATCCTTTTTTTTGTATTGGTCTTAAGTAATATTCTAATTTTCTGAGAGACTGAATTTGGGGTTTTCATTAGTTATTCAGTTATAATCATCAAAATTAAAAGAAACAAACATTTGAAATATATCAGTCTGTGTGTAATGAATGAATATAATATACAAGTTTCACTTTTTGAATGGAATTACTGAAATAAATCAACTTTTTCATGATATTCTAATTTTATGACCAGCACCTATGTGCTCTGATGATACTCACAGAGCATTTGTGATAATATTTAAAGAGCTGCCTGTTTTAACGCTCACATCACTTTTGGTTCAGGCTGAGGTGCCATGCTTTTTCATGCTGTCTCATTTTTTAAGTTTATTACACTTTTTTACACTAGTGAATCTGTGTGACGTCACAGAAAGGAATATGCCCAATATGGTCATCTCAGACATCAAATCCCAACCCATCTGCTGTTCAGACATTCTGATTGTGAGGGCCGGCCAATCAGAAGAAAGCTGTAATAAAGGGGGAGGAGCTAAACAGCTCAGTTCATACAAAGGATGAACTCAGGGGCTGCACCAAGGTAATAAAGAAGGAAGTGGCAGGACAGATCCTCTTAAAGATTTTTTTTTTATATTTCACCTTCTGTGTGTCTTTGTGTACCTGATTCGGTAATCACTCTGCCTCAACTGGAAGGCATTCTGCTGTCACCTGTTGTTGAATTTAAATTTATATTTGAATGTGATGCAGGAATACAAGTGACTTACCTCAAAACTGTGTCATCCTCAGAGGATCAGGAAGCTCTCAGGAAGGAGACCCGCCTCCTGCTCGGTCTGTGTTTGGACTCACGGGCTCGATACCGCGCGTCAACGCTGCACCTGAAACAGGCCGGGCAGGATTACCAGGACGCCCTGAACATCTGCCGCCAGGAACAGGGAGAGACGCACCCACAGGTACTCACCTACAGGTAGACACACTCATAGGTAGACTCACCTACAGCTGGACTCGCCTGCTGATGTTGAGCACTATAAAATCTTCTTCATGTCTTTGTCAGACTCTTGTGCTTATGAGCGACCTGGCCACAATCTTGGATCTGCAGGGCCACCACGATGATGCCTTGGCACTGGTGCAGCAGGCGGTGGACCTGAGCCGCTCAGTCGGACACCCGGATCTGCACGTGCTGCTGGGAAACATGGCGGGCATCCTGCTGCACACAGGTGAGCAGGGGTCAAAGGTCAAGTCATAAGTCTGACCTCTGTTGGTCTCACGTGGTCTGGTTCTGGTCCATAGGCCGCCCGGATGAGTCCGTCCGGTTCTATCAGGAGGCCCTGGGTCTGGCTCGGCAGGCCGGAGACCAGGAGGCTGTGGACAGGATCCAGGAGGGACTGAAGGAGGTGAAGAAGAGGAGGAACCAGGAGAGGAAGGAGGAGGAGGAAGCAGCAGCCACACAATAACTCAGACTGAGGAGACCACAGGACCATTAGGACTACACCTCAACCTCCTGTTCCTCTGTGGTGTGTTCGGTCCATTCTTAGGATGAAACCTGACTGCCCCCCCCCCCATCTGTGTTCTGGTCCCAGACTTAGACTTTGTGTCAGCGTGTGTTTGTGCTCTCCAAACACCCAAAGCCAATCAGGGTGAAGATCCAGACTCTGAAATCTAACCCCCCCCCCATCAGTTATTGAATCCGCACCTCACCTGTCAGCTCACCTGTCAGCAGGAGCTATAAATATTTATGAAGCTATAAAGGTTGTTATGTGTTTTTCTTTGGACAGCTGCAGGTGTGTGTGTGTGTGTGTGTGTGTGTGTGTGTGTGTGTGTGTGTGTGTGTGTGTGTGTGTGTGCGCGCGTGTGAGCACAGGTTCCCACAGAGCATGACGCAGGTGAACTTCCTGTTTCTGTTTACAGAACATGTCAGAATAAAAGCCCGATGATGACAGTAAACAAGAATCAGCTGCTGCTGCACAAACAGCAGATTAACACACACACACACACACACAAGAGTGGAGTCTAAGTGGCCTCTGTGTAAGAGCAGAAGTCGTAGATTTGATGCTTCTCAGGATGAAGATGTCTTCATGGTTGATCAGCACAGATGTGACCCTTTGGCCTTTGGTTTAGTCTGACTGTGCTCCTGTTCCAGCAGCAGTCTAAGTCACACTGCAGTGAGAGTGTTGGAAATAAAAACCGTAAGCCATGGAGCCGACCTTACTACTGTCTGATGCTTTTCCAAAGCTTTTATTTCAGAATAAAACATCACGTCCACGGCCACCGCCGATGGTCTACCATGGCTGCAGGTCTGTGGAACCACACCGGGACACACCGAGCATGCCACAGCAATGATGTCATTATCAGGAAATGACACAAATGAACTAGTTTTTTTGTTTGTCAGCAGGAGCCATGATTCAGCTGATCGATGGATGCCTCTTCCTGTTTCTGTGATCGTTAGAATCAAGATGTTAAAGATCAATGTGTCCCAAAGTTATGTCATCATTGATCATATGGTTCCTGTCTGTGGGAGAACATCGAAGTCGGCTTTGGTGGTTAAAATCTGGATCTGGATCAGCTGAGCTCTCTTAGGTTTGATTGCCATCAGATGATGTTCCTCACTGAATGCCTCTGAACGTGTTTACAGCGGTGACGCAGACGGATGATCTTTCTGATCTTTCTGTTGTAAATGCCACAGTTGTTCTTTTCTTGGATTTCTTGATGCGTTTGAACTCTAATTTTCTGCTAGAGAAGATTTTGGGGGTTTTCTTTCGATGTCTGAGGAGCAGGTCATTGTTTTCTTGGATTCTTTGGTTATTTAAAGCACATCAAAGTATTCTGGAAGTTTGGGAGACAGGGAAGGAAACAGTTTCTTCACGTTTTCATGTGACGTCAGAACGAGAAGCTGGTTATATGAACATCAACGCACACCTGTACGTTCCCATAGGTGCCCTCACACCTTCACACGTTAGTTCCAGCCATCATTTACCTGTAAACACACGTGTGCACACATGTTGAGGTGAAGCTGTGGGAATGAACATAATTGTTGTTGTGCTAACACGTTAATTAAACACACACACTCACACACACAGAGCTGTGGGGTTATAAAAGCAGATGCAGACGGTGTGGTTCTGTTTCTGCCAGAGGACATTGCACAGGTATGAACAAACACACACACACACACAGAGGTCAGACTTTATTTAGCTCAATCTTGCACTTTATAATAATAATAATAACTGTATTTAAAGCTGTTATTGGTCAAACTAGAGGGCAGCATTTCCCAAACAGTGAAGCTTTCTGGGAAAAAAAAGAACGCAGCATTTGGCCACAGGTGAGCGCTCAGCTGTGTTTTTCTGCCAGGGAAGGTTACGGGAAAAAAGGTTAAGGTGCGGGGCTAATGGTGTGTGACGTTCAGAGAAAAACTCCAAAAAGTTGGAAATTTAGGAGAAAACGGTTAATGGGCGCATCATGGGTCCATGTGAAGCTGGAGAGACACAAATTTCTGAGCTGCAGGGATCCATGACACCACCTTTCTCCAACCAAACCACGCAGACAGACATCACACCACAAATTCATTTTCATCAAAGCTGCTCATTCTCTGAGCTCCGCCAATAATGCTGACTTCTCCCCGTGTGACGGTTCCCTCCCTCCGTATGAAGGCGTGGATGATCCTGCAGCGCAGCTATGATGGTGGTTCCTCCAGCACTTCCCACCCATCCTCCACCTGTGACCCTAATGGCCCTAATGGTCAGAGGTCCCTCAGTTACTGAAACATTTGCTTTCAGGTTAAAGGTTAGGAAAATCATTTTTAGGAGCTTTTAAACACACTTTCACCATGATTGTATTAATAACCACGCTCACCACCACCATGGCAGCATAACTCTTTAATACAGAGCCCTGTGGGACACAGATCCACAGAGCAGAACAGGACGCTGAGAGGAGACAGAACCCAGCTCCTCATTACCATCAGGTCCATCTTCATCCACCCTGCTCCACCTCCAAGCAGCTGGAGTGGTGACAAAAGCACCAGTTACAGGCTGGCCACAGCTGACATCACAGTGGTTATGTCCATCTTTTATATACAGTCTACAGCAGTGAAGGGCCACAGCGCCACCATCAGGTTGGACTCTGAATGAGAGCTCTGTGCCTGCAGTTCAGATCCTTTCGATCCCTTTCTGATAATCAAACAGCAGAAAACAGTCAGACGGTTTCAGGCTGCTGTTTGCAGGTTATCAGAATGACCAATAGAAACTCTCCATCACCTGCTGCGTGTGTCAGGCTGCAGCTGGTTGGACAGAACCAGATGGGAGTTACCTGTCTGTGTGATGTCATCACAGAAACCATCAGACCAAACGGACGGTCTGTCTGCAGCTGTGTGTGTGTGTGTGTGTGTGTGTGTGTGTGTGTGTGCGCGTGTGTGTGTGTGCACCCAGCCAGGAGGCGGGACTAGCCTTGAGTGACAGTGTGGTTTCCATGGTGACCTTCAGCTGATCAGGTTTCTGTGGAGAGTTTGGAGCTCCTCATTCGCAGCGTGTCCGTCTCCTCTTTGCTCCCTCGCTCTGCCTCCTCTCTCCTCCTTTCAGCCTCTCTTTCTTCTCCTCCCCACCTCCTCTCCCACCCCTCCACCTCCCCTGTGCCCCCTCTCTCCTCCCTTTTGCCCCCCACCTCTATTCTCTTCCTGTTGGTTTCAGTCTTTGCATTATAATTTCTCTCTTTCAGAACTGCGGGGACACTGAGGTAGGCTCCAACTCTCTTCCTGTTCACACACACACACACACACACACACACACACACTCACACACACACACAGACACACAGTGGCAGTGACACTGAACCCAGATCAGTTTAAACTCTGCAGACCAGCTGATATTCGTCTGTAAAATCAAAGATTCGACTGTTTGTTCCTCTTTAAATCACTGGCCTGAATTTTCAGAGGATTTAAACCACAAACTCAAATAAATGCAACACAGTTTGAATTGAATTAAAAGACACTTTCTGAACTGCAGAGATTTAAAAAAGATTTATTTATGAGTCACGAACCTCAGATAAAACTGAGACAAACTGAGTGTTTAACTCAAAAATTTAATTATGAGGTTTTGTCTTTGTCCTGTTTCTCATATCTGAGCAGAGATCCTGAAATGTTCTCGTGTCATTAATTAACCCGACTCATCTTCAGCTTTGAGCTGTATTCATCGTCACTTTGGACTTTAAGTATCTGCAGCAGTAAATCTGTCAGCTGTGCTTCACTGCTAAAGCGCACAGAGGCGGAAGATTACATTCAAAGCCTGTGATGTTAAAAAAAGACAAATATACTATATAAAACTTTCTATTCTCCTCACCACACCAATGGGTCAACCATGTAAACACTATGAAAAGTTGAAGTCTCAGTAGATTGATGAATTTTTATGATTGTAGAAAGATGAGAATCTCTTTGTGGGGCACAGAGAGGAAGCACTGAAGCTACTTTTGTAAATCTGAGTGATTAAAAATGTTTTAAAACCTCCCAAATTGAATGAAAGCATCAACAGAATCTGAAGAAACCACTGTCAGTTTCCTTGTTACGTATGTTACGAGATATCAACTGAAGTTTGACTGAACTGGCTGCGCTCTCACGTAATACCAGTTTGTACCAGAAGATGGAGCAGTGAGTCAGTGTGAGCTTTATTTAGCCAGGTGAGTCAGAATAGGAACATGTGCTTATTGATGATGGTGGGCGGAGCTAAAATGAGATTTGAAAAGTTAACTCTTTAACAGCGGGCGATTGCTGCTAATGCACCTTTGACCTGCCCTTACTTGCTGTGAACAGCTGGTTAACGCGTATCACCGCTGAGACGTCTGATCAAGCATACTTTGATTTACTGGAATTACACGACTGTTTGTCCTATCAAAAGTATTCAAACGTTTTCTGAAAGCTGAGAAATTGCGCTTCGTACCAAACATAGGGTTATTACGGTAATTGTTATTAAAAGTCCTTTTGAAGTTTATGGGCCCACTCGTGGGCTCATGGTAAATAAAATGATAAACAGCAGCACAAACCTAAAAACACTCAATGCTGCCCCCTAATGGAGAGAGTCCAAGTCGAGTCCAGGAGAGGGTGATTAGAAGAAACCCAGCATGAGTATGGATGTTCAGAGGAACTGGATCTCCATGAGAACATCTGAGTGCGCTCCAAACCAAGAAACCTACCTGAATTTGAACCCAGGACCATTTTACAGTTGCATTAATGCTGACCACAGCGCCACCATGTTGCCAAGAACTACTCCTGCAGTTCTCTTCAAGTATGGATGCTAATGAATGAATCTAAACCTGACTAAATGAATAACTGTAAAGTTAGTCAGGTAAGTGCAGAATCATCACCTGAAGTTCACCTGATCCACGGTGGTTTTCAGCTCGATGGCGCTGGATGTGAGTTTACACTTTGCTGAACTTCAGATTTCCTCTGAGATGTGGGTGTAGCAGCAAAGTTTACTGACCTCTCCACCACCACATTTCAGCTTCGCTCACTGTGTGACGCACCTGTACGTGTGAGCAGGCAGCTCGCTCACCGAGCTGATAACCACTCGTCACGTCTGGCTCCAAGTAACCAACCTGGCGGCGGCCGGAACTTTCAGCTTCAAACACCAATGGCTGACATCCAGCTTTTATCCAAAGTCTGATTTCCAACAAAAAGATGGTGTCAGTGCTGAAAGTTTGCTGAGCCCAGAGTTTGACCCCTGACATCAGTGACTGTGGGAGGAGCCAAGAAATGCATCCACGCCATGATTTTCTGCCCACAGACCTGAAACAAAAAACCTGCTAATAACACTTATCAGGCATGCGGGACTGTGCAGCTGCAGCGCAATCCTGCCTGTTTTAAATAAAGCTGAACAAAGTCTCTGTGTTCAGTTCAGCAGCAGCTCTCTGCATGCCTGCAGTCCAGCTGCTACAGTCCAAATGCTGCAGGCCAGATGCTGAGTCACGTCTTGCTCGCTGATCTGCTGACTCACTCTCCTCTGGGTCTCCTCATTAAAGCTCACAGTGTGACCCTTGACCTTTGAACTGTCTGTGAGACATTTTTGTGAGATTTATTTTAAAAAATTTATTTTAAAAATCTTACACATTTCACTTTGAAAGAAGATTTAAGGTTGAAAGTTGCTTTTTTAAAATCATATGGTTAAACTGAGACTAAACTGTCTTGTTGTAAATAATTTTATTTTGATCTGATGCAGATTTTTAATGCAAACCTATTTTTGATGTAGATCACCATGTATTGATTTAAAGGAATAAAACATTGTTGAAAATAAAATTTTTATTGATCTCCAGAGTTTTAAGCCTAAATTCAAACATCCCTATGGTGCTTATTATCCATCTGGATGGTGTTGCTGCGGGGTTATTGGCTGCCGAGATGTCTTTCTTCCCTTGAATATAATATATAATAAATAATAATTATAATTATATATAATAAATATAATGGAACTAAGAGGCACTCGGCTTGTGGCATGAAAAGTGTGAAAAGATTCCTCAGATAAAGCTCAGCAGTGAATCTTGTGCAGTTTACTCAAAACTGTCCACTGTTTTCTGATGAGCAGCTCGTGCTCAGAATGGGAAACAGGAAACACCAGCGTCCCTCCTGAACAGCGCTGGGATGGTAGCTAGCTGCACACTCCTTTGGGCAGTTGATGGAAAAACTTTGTAGTTCCTCCATGAAGCTGCTTACACCAAGGTTCAGGATTTCTGCAGAGACTTCAATGCTGAGTTTTAGTTTAGGTTTATTTTTGGTCATTTGAGCACCACAGACTGAGTGCCACCTGGTTCCATTACACTCAGGAGAAGGCAGACAGACTCACACTGAAGTCAAATGATTGATAAAGACCGGAGAAAAAAATAGATTTTCAGCCGTTTTACATTGCTCAAAAGTCATCTCTGGAGTTTCACCGTTGGTTTGATTTGTACCTCAGAGTCCAGAGACTCAGAGTTTACATTTACTGAATAGCATGAAATAACCTGACTTTTGACCTCCAGTGCTTGCCCTCCACAGTTTCTGCTGCCCAACCTGCTGCTGAATTGCTGACTCTGTGACCTGTGACCCCTGCAGGAGCCATGAGCCACCATCAGAGCTCAGTGAGTTCTGGTGACGCCCTCATTCAGTCTGCCGTGAGTCTCCACACAAACCAATAACCAATCAGTAATAATGATCTGATACTAATCACTTGTGAGGGAGTTTAATGCTTCAGGGGGCTTGTCCAGCTAGGGCAGTCTGTCTGAGATCTCTGTGCTGCGATTGGCTGGAAACCTTCATCTTCTGTGGAGGCGTGTTTCAGATGCAGCTTCCTGTGATGTTCTTGTTGTTAGACAGCAGTTTTTAGTTTGTTGCTGTCATGTGCTTAAAATGTTTTTAGTTAATTAAAACTCCACCTCTTCAGATGTTCAGGAAACTCGTGGATCAGATCAGAAGGACTTTAATATTGTTTGCATCGAAATGCACCCGCGACACAGGAATGTTGAAATGATCACAACCTTTAATTTACTGATTTGTGTTCTTGAGCAAAAATTCTTTTTTTTTATTTTCAGTCTCCTACTCCTCCTCCACGCTGCTATGCTGATGAAGAAGAGGAAGACCTAAACAAGGCCTTTGATGTTCAGGACTTTCAGCAGCTCCTTCGCCCTGCCGTTCGCAGCCCACCAGAGAAACACAGAGTCTATGATGAGCAAGACATCGAAGGTAAGACATCAAAATATTCCTGGGTTCTAAGCAACTTTAAGGAAGTTTGATTCACCAAGACTCTAGAGGTTCTTAAAGTCCTGAAGTCTCAATGTTTCCTAGAGGTATCCACCATCCTCATCTATCCTGGGGTGTGGTAAAGGTTCTGAGAGGACTCCTCAAGGTCACACTAGTTGTCCAGCTCTTTTTCTTCTCAAGTATATTTGAGGGTGCATGGGAGTTTGCCCAGCCAGTCTATATGTTTTTTGTGGACTTGGAGAAGGCATTTGACCATGTCCCTTGGAGGATCCTGTGGCAAGTGCTTCCTGTGGCCTCAGGATCTCATCTCTGCTTTTTGGGAATGACTTGGTTTTGTCAGCTTCATCAAGCAACGACCTCTAGCCCACACTGGGGTGGTCTGTGTGAACATGAGAATCACAAGCTCAAAGTCCAAGATCACAGTATGTGTTTGTGTGTGTGTGTATATATATACACACACACACACACACACACACACACACACACACACACACACACACACACTATATACATATATATATATATATATATATATATATATATATATATATATATATATATTACCTATCTTCATGTGGTTTCCCTGTGATGTTAAGAGGCTAGGAGACTTTAAGAAAAGCAGATCCTGGAAACGAACCTCCAAATCTAGAGATTATTGAGGACTGTGGGTTTTCAGGTTCTTTGAGCAGGTTATTGTGTTGGACTAGTCCTGATGTCTTTCTCTAAAATTCCTAACTGTCTTCCTGTTGCAGACCACCGCCACTCTTCTCTCCATGTCCATCACCCTCTTTCCAAACCACCAACTGACAGCAGGAGGAAGAAGACCAATGAGGGGAAGAAGGAGGGCAGACGAGGCTCTGCCCCCAGCAATGCAAGCACCATAGAAGAAGATCAGGAGGAGGAAGAGGATGGCGAGGAGGAGGAGGAGGCCTACAGTCGGACTGATGGAGAGTGAGTGCCACACCTGTCAGGTAACATGTTTTCCTGCCGTTTGCTCGAGTTAACCTTTGGCTCCCCTCCCTCACAGTTACCCATCCACCATCTCGTCCAATCAGAACAGCACCGTGACAACTGTTGCAGATGTTGACGAGGCTGAAACGTTGATGTCTGTGGACCTGGACGGCATCAAAAGTCAGTGCAAAACTCACACATTAAATATAACTTTGCACACTGAAGTGCTACAGGTAGCTTTATACAGAGCATTTTAACTTCACACTGTAGATCTGAGTTTAGCTTTTGCATTTGATATTTTACTGTGTAATAAATGTTTTTCCTGTCACCGTAAATTACCATTTTCATACAACATACCTTCACAAATCACATCCAGCTTTACTTGAACCATGCTGTACATTTATTTCTTAACTTTAAACATAGCTTTGCATTTATTCTGATACTCACCACATAACTTTAGGCACAACCTTAAACTTAGATATGCATACTGGCCATTTCACGATTTACAGCTCTGAAGTCCCAGTGCCTAAGGTAAAAGTCACTGTTGTGTCTCAGTTAAACCTGACCTGATAAACATATGGATGGATGGATGGATGGATGGATGGATGGATGGATGGATGGATGGATAGATAGATAGATAGATAGATAGATAGATAGATAGATAGATAGATAGATAGATAGATAGATAGATAGATAGATAGATAGATAGATAGATAGATAGATAGATAGATAGATAGATAGATAGATAGATAGATAGATAGATAGATAGATAGATAGATAGCTTTCATTTCCAGAAGGTTTGCTGTGTCTCCCAGCCCAGTCTCAAGAGCATAGAGGAGATTTCAGGAGACAGTCCAGAGCTCCTCCGTGAACTGCCACTTTATCGTGGTGGAGGGGTTTGTGTGTCCCATTGATCCCAGGGACTAGGCAGGGTCTCCTAATGCAAACTGGTCCTAGGTGAGGGGCCAATGATTCCAATGACCCTTATGGCAGATACATCAAATGAATATGGCTGCCCGGCCCCCACCCTGGAGCCAGGCCTGAGGTGGGAATTTGGAGGAGAGCACCTGTGGCATCCTGCAGGCCCACCACCCACAGGAGACACCATAGGGGTAGGGTGTAGTGTTTGTTGGGTGGCAACCAAATGCAGTGGCCCTGGTGGACTGATCTCCAGCTATTGAGAGAAACAGGTCATGACTGTTGTTTGTGCTTATGTTCCAAGTACCCACCCTTCTGATATATCATTGAAACGCATGAAGAGCCCAGTGAACTCACACACAACGGCTGCGGTCACACTGCAGCCTGAAGTGACCCAAATCTGATTTTTTTGTCCTTATGCGACCTGTATCTGATCTTTTCATGACAGTCTGAACAACACAGATCCAATTTTTTCAAATGTGACCCAGGCCACTTGGGTCACTTCAGGCTGCAGTGTGAACGTAGCCAAAGTCAGGAAGTAAATGAGACCATGTTGCACAACAGCATCTTTGATGTCAGTGTTATGCACTCATCATTTCTCATGGTTCAGGGTTACTGAAGATAAAGATTGATGAATCAACATCAGTTCATACCCCAGAATGGAACTCTGATATTGTCTAATACAACACTCATGAATCCCTGTTTTCTGTTTAGAGGTGTTTCTAATAATTTGCCCCCTCGTGGAAGGGTGTAGTAAATGTCAGAATCACTTTGAATATGATGATGTCCAGTTATCCTCCACCTCTGCTGTGTGAAGAACCTTCACGATAACTTCACTAAAAACTGAAGACACTTCAGGCAGAGCTGTGTACCTAATAAAGTGGCTGTCGAGTGTACTTTCTAAACTTAACACTTTACATGTGTTATGGAGTCCCCTTTAAACAGCGAGGCTGTGGTACTTCTCTGACTTCTTACAGCGCCATCATGAGGTCAATGTCTTAATACCGAACAAATACCTGCAGAACTGATGACATCACTGACCTCAGCGGAGCAGGGCTTCTCCCAGCATGCACTGAGAGACTCGGTGTCAGTTTGGAGGAATTTCTTCCAAAATAAAAGAGTTTTCTGTCACTTGTTGCTGTTCGTCATGTGACCTGAAGCTGCTGCTGACCTGAACACAATGCCACTGCCCTCCACAGGCAGCCCACAGCCTCTGTGTATTGTTACTGTGTGCGTGCATGTGTGGGTGCGTGTGTGTGTGCGTGCGTGCGTGCATGAGGTCCTGTCCTGCAGGACTTGCTGGGTCCCTCAGATGAGCATGAAGTCGGTCTCTGCTCTGGCTGTGATCAGATATTTCAGTAGCTGGCTGGCTGACAGACTGCAGGCTGATCTCAGTGAGTACTTACTCCGATTCAGTGTGTTCTACCTGTAGCACAGACTCACCTGAGGCATCACCTGGACCAATAAACAGTTCTCTTATTTTCAAATATCATAACTGATTTTGATGAGACTAAATAAATGCAGACTAAAGACTGTGCTCTAAATCTGCTTTGTATCTTTGAGCAGACTGACCCCATCCCAACACATTAAACCTGTCTGTGTGTCTGTGTGGGACCATAACTGAGAGAAAGTCTGAAACGTCAGGTGAAACACACATAAACTGTGTCATTCAGGTTTTTGAATTTGGGAATAAAGCATCTGCAGCTGCCTCACTCAGTAGACACTGTGTGCAACAGAAGAGGCTACAGTTTGACCTCATGGCCTTAATGTGATCGTCTCCTGAATCAGCCAACAGCAGGAGTGCTGCCAGGACCTGGAATCAAGTTATTTTCAGAAGTTAGTTGGAAGTCCCAAAGTTGGTGGCAATAAGCTGCTCTTCCATTCCTGATCGCTGGTGGAAAAGTTGCAAGTATCTCAGCTGAAGGGCTTTCAGACAGCTGAGATCTTAAAGACTACAGCAGGTTACTCATCACCACTCACATGTGCTGATCAGTTTGCTCCTTCACCTTCTCCAAATTTGGGGAAACTTCCTTTTTTCTTTTCCAAGAACTGTTCAGACAGTTTTTCCAGCTGCTGCTCGGTCTGCTGATCATCTCTGGGTGCACTGACAGATCAGCTCTTTCTGAGCTGCGGCGTTCTTCTGAGACTCACATGTGCTGTCACATCATGTTAGAAATTAACCCTCTGCGGTCTGAACCCACGATGAGCCCGACCCTTTGTTTCTTTTCTTGGAAAATGTTGTTGATGTGTGTCGGTTAGAGAGAGGATATTCTTTGCTCCCTGAGTGCCAAGAATTGGAAGAAGAATTTCATAAAACAAAAGTTACATTTTGGGGTTAAGCTCAGGATCGGGGTCATCATTGATGACAACTTAGACCTCAGAGGGTTGAAAACTGACCAAAAAAAAAAGCTTCACAAGCAGCTCTCCAGTCTTTACTGCTGCTTTCCTCTGTGCTCCTTTTCTTCATATAAGCTTTGAACCCTGGAGCGTGGGAGAGCTGCTCGGTCTGTCTTCATGAAGCCGTTGTTCTAGCGTCTCTATGAAGGTCGTACCTACAGAGGAGCTTCCATCCCAAAAATATCAGATGAGTTCAAGAAGTAACAGTGCAGAAACATGAAGCAGGAAGTGTTTGTGCAGACAGGTTCAGGGTCAGGATGTGCTTCAGGTAATCAGAGAAATGTGTCGATTGGCACTCTCTTACATCCAGTAAACAGATTTAGTGACATCAGATACAAAATTCCTCCACTGGCTCATCACTAACTCTCAAATTTAAATATAATTGAAGCATGAGAATGCTAGAGTTTAGCTGCATGTGTGTTATATAATTAGACTCTACACAAATCCCTGAGTGTCCAGGAGAGCGGGATTTTTAGGTTACAGTGATTTCATGGCTGTCTTTGTTTAAACCAGTGCAAAACTAAACTAATGAAGTAAACAGTGGAGAGTGTGACCGCCGGACGCCGTGTGAAAACCTGCGTGTAAAACGTGTGCTGGCATCAGGATGAACGTCTTACCCGGCGAGCCTGAAAATGTGAGCTCAGCTCATATCAGTGTACCTCACACAGATCAAGAGTGTGTTAGGTTCAAGTCTTAATCTTATGATATGCTGCTGTGCTGTGTCACTGAGACTGCCCACAGGTGCCCCCTGAGTAATAAAAACCTGCACACTGACACACCTGGTACAGCTGCAGAAATGTGTCAGGTGTGCCAGGTCTCTGGATCTTAGGTCGATCCAGAGACCCAGACTTCCAGGACTCCACGGGGTCCCCGTCAGTTTCTAATGGGAGAGTTCACCCTCACAACAGAACATATCGATTGCCCCTTCAGCCGCCAGGCAGCTGTTTTACACCGTGTTCTTGCTGTTAGTGGATTGCTCGGATTTCAGGGAATCTGTGCAGCCGGGCTGTACTAAAGCGGCTGTGTCGGTGCTCTCCAGCAGACCTCTCCACCCCCCTCTGCACTTTCTGCTGATTGCGCTCTCACACTTGTTTGCCCCACTCAGCACTCTCAGTACGTCGATTCACTTTCTCCTGCCGTCACTTGTACACTGGTGGCAGGTAGAGGGCGCTGGTCAGCTGACTTCATTGCAGGACTGTGATTGGCTGAGTGGCATGATTCTTTCCCAGAAGAAAGAAATGGTGTGAAAACATTCACAGAAAATCCCATTTTTACTGAAACTTTAAACTCTGTTCACCTGCTGATGACAGCAGACTGGACACACCTGTGTGTGTGTGTGTGTGTGTGTGTGTGTGTGTGTGTGTGTGAGCTGATTGAATGACACAGGCAGACTCTCCTGTTAATGATTTTTCATTGATGCTCAGCCGAGCCTTAAATCCTGTTAGACTGCAGAAAGTTCCCATGAGACCGTGTGTGTGTTCTGGATTACCATCACCGCAGGGACGGGTTCACACAGTCCCAATGAGGACAAAACTGTCCCCAACATGGCACTCATTGAATTTCAGGGGAACCCTGGCTGAACTGAAGTCAGCTGGCTGAGTGGGTCGTCTCCCACTTGGACGGTTGGAGGTTCGATCCCCAGCTCCTCCCGTCTGCATGTTGAAGTATCCGTGGGTGAGATACTGAACCCCGATTTGCTCCTGATGCATCCTTGTGAGTGTGTGTGAGTGTTTGCAAAACCTATAGCTGTGATTGCTTGTGTGTTCCTGGGTGAAAGAGGTTTGTGGTACAGAGTGCTATGAGTGCCCAGTTAGAGCTGAAAGTACCAGTCCATTTAGAGTTTGGTGTTTTCATGCAGTATCTAACTATCTCATTATCTTCAGAGATTTATGAACTTTAGATGAAATTAAGTAAAATAATGATCTGTACACCTCTAACTGTTCTGTATTATGCTTTTATTTTGCTCATTTTTTTCGTATATTTGTGGTTATAAACAGTGAAATTATGTTTTCTGTAATCTCACACTCAGAGATTATCACTTCCTTCAAGTCTGTTTTTCTAATTTATGGAGTTCAGAGGACCTTTGTGCTTTCAGTTCGTGCTGTAAGAACACGCAGCACGAACTGAAACACAGTAAATAAAACACTTTAAAAATGAGTCGTGCTTGAACCTGACGCCTGTGTCCAACGCAGGTCACCGACTAGATGACGTTCCAGCCGTTCGACGTCACCTGGTGAGGCCGAGCTCCAGAGGACCGATCGTCCACGTCACCAAAGATCAGACGAGCGGCTGGACCAACCAGCACCTGCGACCCTGACCGTACGCCTCATGAGGTTAGAGGGCAGAGCTAAGGAGCTTTGATTATCATAAGAAACCAAAAACATGCACCACTAATCATCATCACCACCTGCCTGATTCCCTCTGACCGGCTGAGGCCTGACCTTTGAACTCTGCCACACTTCAACTGCTCTTACCTTTCATATTTCAGCTACTTTAATGTCTCACTTCCACTTCTTTTATCCTTCAGCTTCAGCTTAAACTGACTCTTCAGCAGTTACAGCACACTTTAGCTGACAGCCGTCACCTTCATGTTAGTTTTCATGTTACCTTCACGCTACCTTCACGATACCTTCACGCTACCTTCACGTTACCTTCACGCTACCTTCACGTTACCTTCACACTACCTTCACGTTACCTTCACGTTACCTTCACACTACTTTCATGTTACTGTGACATTATCTTCACACTACCTTCACGTTACCTTCACGTTACCTTCACACTACTTTCATGTTACTGTGACATTATCTTCACACTACCTTCACGTTACCTTCACGTTACCTTCACACTACTTTCATGTTACTGTGACATTATCTTCACACTACCTTCACGCTAACTTCACGTTACCTTCACACTACCTTCACGTTACCTTCACGTTACCTTCACACTACTTTCATGCTTACTGTGACATTATCTTCACACTATCTTCACGTTACCTTCACGTTACCTTCACACTACTTTCATGTTACTGTGACATTATCTTCACACTATCTTCACGCTACCTTCACGTTACCTTCACACTACCTTCACGTTACCTTCATGTTACCTTCATGCTACCTTCACGTTACCTTCATGCTACCTTCATGTTACCTTCATGCTACCTTCACGCTACCTTCACGCTACCTTCATGTTACCTTCACGTTACCTTCATGCTACCTTCACGTTACCTTCACGGTATCTTTACGTTACCTTCATGCTACCTTCACATTACCTTCACGTTACTGTGACATTACCTTCACGCTACCTTCACGCTACCTTCACGTTACCTCACCTCCTTCACATTCCTCACGCTCCTCACGTTACCTTCACGCTATCTCACGTTCCTCATGTACCTTCATGCTACCTTCACGTTACCTTCATGCTACCTTCATGTTCTACCTCACTCCTTCACGCTCCTTGATGTTACCTTCACGCTACCTTCACGTTACTGTGTACCTCACACTCCTTCACGTTCCTTCACGCTACCTTCATGTTATTCACTTCTTCACGCTATCTTCACACTACCTCACGGTACTTCACGCTCCTTCATGTTACCTTCACGTTACCTTCACGCTACCTTCACGCTACCTTCACGCTACCTTCACGTTACCTTCACGCTACCTTCACGTTACCTTCACGTCTACCTTCACGTTACCTTCACGCTATCTTCACGTTACCTTCATGCTACCTTCACGTTACTGTGACATTACCTTCACGCTACCTTCATGTTACCTTCACGCTACCTTCACGTTACTGTGACATTACCTTCACGCTACCTTCACGTTACTGTCAGACATTACCTTCACGTACTACCTTCACGTTACCTTTACGCTACCTTCACGCTTCCTTCACGTTACCTTCATGCTACTTTCACGCTACTTTCACACTACCTTCACGTTACCTTCACGTTACCTTCACGCTTCCTTCATGCTTCCTTCACGCTACCTTCACGTTATCTTCACGTTACCTTCACGCTACCTTCACGCTACCTTCACGCTATCGTCACGTTACCTTCACACTACTTTCATGTTACTGTGACATTATCTTCACGTTACCTTCACGCTACCTTCACGTTACCTTCACACTACCTTCACGTTACCTTCATGTTACCTTCATGCTACCTTCACGTTACCTTCATGCTACCTTCACGTTACCTTCATGCTACCTTCACGCTACCTTCACGCTACCTTCATGTTACCTTCACGTTACCTTCATGCTACCTTCACGTTACCTTCACGGTATCTTCACGTTACCTTCATGCTACCTTCACATTACCTTCACGTTACTGTGACATTACCTTCACGTTACCTTCATGCTACCTTCACGTTACCTTCACGTTACCTTCACGCTATCTTCACGTTACCTTCATGCTACCTTCACGTTACTGTGACATTACCTTCACGCTACCTTCATGTTACCTTCACGCTACCTTCACGTTACTGTGACATTACCTTCACGCTACCTTCACGTTACTGTGACATTACCTTCACGCTACCTTCATGTTACCTTCACGCTACCTTCACGTTACCTTCACGTTACCTTCATGCTACCTTCACGTTATCTTCACGTTACCTTCACGCTACCTTCACGTTAACTTCACGCTATCTTCACGTTACCTTTACGCTACCTTCACGTTACCCTCATGTAACCTTCACGCTACCTTCACGTTAACTTCACGCTATCTTCACGTTACCTTTACGCTACCTTCACACTTCCTTCACGTTACCTTCATGCTACTTTCACGCTACTTTCACACTACCTTCACGTTACCTTCACGTTACCTTCACGCTTCCTTCATGCTTCCTTCATGCTTCCTTCACGTTACCTTCACACTACCTTCACGTTACCTTCACACTACCTTCATGCTACCTTCACACTACCTTCACGTTACCTTCACGCTACCTTCACATTACCTTCATGCTATCTTCACGTTACCTTCATGTTACCCTGCCTTTCAGTTATTCTGTGTTATGTTTGCTTTAATTGTGATGTTGGAAGCGCTGTGGCTGCTGTCAGCTGTTCACAGTGCAGATGTTACAGCTGTAACACATGAAATTGATTTGACTTTCATTTGACTGCATCCTTTTTTTTTGAATTACTTTCGTTGTTTCTGCCGCTGCTGCTTTCGTTTCTTTCCGTTCAGCTCATCTCAGCACTGATCACCGCTTTAACACTGCATCCCCGCTTTCACTAACGCGCTCCATTAAGATGATATACATGCAGACTCCTCGTTAAAGCAGCTAGTTTGTGATTAAAACCATGCAGCTGATGAAGTTTGTGATGTCCTCTGACATGCACGTACTCTGATATTTGTATGCATTAGAAATCGTGCACGTTAAAATGTGAGCTCAATAAGGAAATGAAGAAAACAAAGTTCAAATACTTTGATTTTATTCAACTTTTTTATTTTTTCTTGCACTTCACATGATGTTTAAACTGTTCTTGCCAAACTTTTCCAATTGATACCTGACAGGGTTTGTTCATTCATTTTGACTTATTGTCTGCTGTAAGTTTTAAACAGCAGTTTTGGTGTTTATGAACATCCGGCAGCAAACCCGAACACACAGGATGAAGCTGGTGACACAGAGCAGGATTTACAGGAATGTTGGTGTGTTTGTTGAATTAAACTTGGATAATAAAGGCTGATGGAGTTCAACTGAACTGGTGCAGGTCTGGTGCAAACAGGATCATGAGGTCTGGATGATGTGATTCTCCCAACAAAACAACAGGAATGAGGCTGACAGGAGGGCCGAAAGATGAGCCGGGAGTCTGAGCGGGTTAATCCGGGTGGTATTGTGAACGGGTGACAAACTGGACTGTGTCTTAATGAGAGTGAGTCAGACAGGTAGAGCCAGGTAGACTGTGAGGTCAGCTTCTCTCTCTGCTCAGTTTGGTTTGGTCTTCAGGATGGTCAGTTTGGACCTGAAGAGTCAACAAAATAAGGTAGAGCTGATTAAAGGCGGGTGGACCTGCTTCACTTTGGCTTTCTTTCATTAACTGTTGTTAGTCTCTATTTTTGTTTTCATTTTTATTCTGGTTTGTGTTGTTTTATGACTAAATTTAGCCATTTTCACCAAATATGCCAGCTGAACTTAATTTGGTCTAAATACAAAGACATTCAACTCGACCAGTTTATTCCGTCTTCAGTTTTTTAATGTGATTTTGTCATATTTCATCACAGCGTTTGATTAAGCCTAGTTTAATCTGAGTTAAGATTATCTTTGAACATGGACAGCTGAAAATAGATTTTAAAAAAGTTCACTTGCTTGTGCTCCTGAAACTTTTAGCCATTGTTGAAGCTCGGAAGATGCGCGTGAAAGCTCAGAAAGGGTCAAGTAAGCAAGCCTTTAGAGGAATCTTAAACTTTAACCCACTTAATCCTCATCCAGGCCGTTTGGTTTGGGTCAGTCTAGTTTGACTGGTTTTAATTGACCTGTTTTTAATCCAGCTTTAACCGACTTAGCTTCATTTGACTTGTATCAGCAGAAATTGGATCTGTGGCTGTTGCGTAGAGTTCAGCCTCATCTGGACATGATCTTCATCAGGAACTCAGCTCAGCTTTCAGTGAACGCGTTCAGGAGCTCAGCTCTCTGTGATATTTCTGATATTTTCATTGTTTAGACGTCCTCATAAGGGACAAAGATGGGTTCTTCTGTTTGTGAGCAGAGGCCACCCCAGCGTCTTTAGACTCGCTGTTCTCTGTGATTTCAGGTGTTTGTGGAGCTGAACGAGCTGGTGATCGACAGGAACCAGGAGCTGCAGTGGAGGGAGACGGCTCGTTGGATTAAGTTTGAGGAGGAGGTGGAGGAGGAGACGGAGCGCTGGGGGAGACCTCGCATCGCCTCCCTGTCCTTCCGCTCCCTGCTGGAGCTCCGAAAAACAATGTCCCAAGGTGAGAAGGAGGAGGAGGCTCTCTGCTACCCTCTGGTAGACAGCTGTTATCGTGCCCATGTTATTTGCGTGTTTCTGATGCCAAGTGTCTCTATGAGAGACACTACAGAATAAAGTCAGGGCACCCCACCCCACTCTACCAATGATGAAGCCCATTCAGGAGCTATGTACATCCTCATGAGTTTCTGGAAGCAAGCCTTCCATCTCTGCTGACTTTTTAATTCTAAGCTTTAATTTTAGTCATAGAAGTTTAATCTCTCTCTGAGAATGTCTCCGTCTCATCCACTAACTACCATTTTTCATTTTTTAGAAGAACATTTCTTCATAGCTTTCATTCCCCTGTTGACTCATTTTAACAGCACAACCACCAGTTTTATATCATAAATATATTAAAGCTCCAGTTTCTTTGTCAACTGATGGCAGCATAAAAACGTTCATTAGAGGACTTATTGGGATATTTACATCATGCTAATGTACACGATACATTAGCGTATGATTGAAGGACTTTTTGACTTTTCCCATTCTTCCCATTTTTTTAAAATGCCACTTTCTGCACCACCTTGATGTAAATACCAGGTTTACTGTTTGGCCACTGCTGCAAAAACTATTTGCCAATGGGAAGATGTCACTGTGTGATGAAGATGTGAGTGTGATGTTGTTTCTATGGTTTCAGGGGCAGTGCTCCTGGATCTGAAGCAGAGAACTCTGCCAGGAATCGCTCAGCAGGTGGTGGAGCAGATGGTGATCACAGATCAGATTAAAGCTGAAGACCGAGCTAATGTTCTGAGAGCTCTGCTGCTCCGGCACAGGTTCATCCATCCATCCATCCATCCATCCATCCATCCATCCATCCATCCATTCATCCATCCATCCATCCATCCATCCATCCATCCATCCATCCATCCATTTCCTGAACACATTTCTTCTTCTTTCCTCAGTCACCCCAGCGATGAGAAAGATCACAGCCTATTCAGCAGGAACATCTCTGAAGCCAACATGGCCGGCCTCGTGGACAGACACAATGGAAAATCAGAGCCGTGCATCAACTTGAACAATCACAGGGAGACTGATGGAGAGAAGAACAAGGTAAAACCAAACTTTAGGTGGAGACACTGTGTGATCAGCCAGGTGAGTGGTGAGGCCTCCACCTCAGAGCAGCTGGTGTCAGATGCATGTGTTGCGCATAAAGATCAGCCTGTTAGGATGTACTTATTTGTTTGCTGTGTCCAGAGGGAAGCCCCACAGCTTTGTCACTCCAGATCCAAACACGAGGTGAAGCTGATGGAGAAGATCCCAGAGCGCGCCGAGGCCACCGTCGTCCTCGTGGGTATGCACCCCACCTGTACAAACACTAGCAACAAAGAGAAAAACCCAAATCTGACCTGTCTTACCACTTCTCCATGCACACCTGCACACAGCAGCTCATAGAACCTGCTGCAGCTCTGTTGTGTTCTGTGTATCTCAGTGACTTTTGTCTCTTCAGATCAGGACTCAGTGAGGGTTGCTGCAGGGCTTCATGTCCTTCTGGGAGATTAAGGTCATTCTTTGAGACTCTGATGGATGTTTGGGCTCATTGTCCTGTTAAAAAAAAACAAAACCCATCAGCTCTTAGTTATGTTCATCACAAAACTCACACACAGTAGTCTGAGGTACCACAAAAACAGTGTGTATCCAAGAATCTTTAAAGAGTGATGACTTGTTGGGTAACACAATGAGAATAATGAATATCAAAGATGAGACTTTTTGCTTCCATGGTACCCAAACCCTTTTCATACAATTGAACATGGACATGCATGACCATCCTTGTTCATGTGTCATTGTGCACAGGAGCATATTCCCTGGCTTCAGTGCATCTCTCTGATGTGTCTGCAGGCAGCGTGGGTTTCCTGGACCAGCCATCCATGGCATTTGTGCGGCTGCAGGAGGCAGTTCTGCTGGAGTCTGTCTTGGAGGTTCCTGTGCCAGTGAGGTTCCTCTTCCTCCTCCTGGGCCCACCCACTGCCAACATCGACTACCACCAGATCGGACGCTCTATCTCAACGCTCATGTCAGACAAGGTGAGTCCCAGCAGACCTTTTCAGATACTTCCTGATTGCTCAGATAATCAATCAGTTTCATCTATTATTGTGTGTTTGTTCCTTTAGAACTTCCACGAGGCAGCATACCAGGCAGATGACCGTCAGGACCTGTTGACGGCTATCAACCGTTTTCTGGACAGCAGCATTGTCCTCCCACCTTCTGAGGTCAGTGGGGATGAGTTGCTCCACTCAGTGGCTCACTTCCAACGAGAAATGCTAAGAAAGAGGGAGGAGGAGCAGAGCAGCAAACTTCAGGAGAAGCAGACCAGCATTCAGCAGGATGAAGGTGAGCCCCCGCTCCTCGTTCCTTATCCATTGATCGGGTTATGGTGGTAAGCCAGTCTGACTCAGCAATTCATTTTAAGATTTTCTTTTGTCCTCTTTACCTCTCAGAAGCTCCTCAAACGTCTGGACTAACTGTGAAACAGTTCAGCCATAAAACATACAGAAATATTTCTTTTTATATTCAAATCAAGATAATTATCTATCATGGTGAGTGGGATTAAATGTTGGATATTCAAGCAACCCCATTCTGAAAGTTGCAGTGAGATGCCCCTTCATACTGTAGATTCACGGTAGCTTTCTCTTCAGACACACTAACTGGTGAGGGTTGGGTCAGTCCTCAGCTGACAGAGTCCAGTCTCAGGAGCAGGTCGGAACTTTTTGACACAAAGCCTTTGAAAATCTCTGAGGGTTTGACATCAGGGTAAAAGTTGAACAAGGGCTGAAGGAAAGGTTTTTGATAGGAGCTCAGTCTCCTACTTATTGGAGAATGATTATTATTCACCAAATATTAAACTTAATGTTTTTACATGCTTTAATCTGAGTGCAAACAAGTTAACAAATATCACACTTTCTTGCAGATTCTCTTGTTCCCTCCAAACCTGGAGACGAGCCCCTTAGGAGGTCAGGGCGTCTGTTTGGAGGTCTAATCAAAGATGTGACGCGGCGTTACCCTCAGTACCTCAGTGACATCCAGGACGCTCTAAACCCTCAATGCATGGCTGCCATCATCTTTATCTACTTTGCTGCACTGTCACCGGCCATCACCTTTGGTGGACTGCTTGGTAAGTCTGAACTTCAAGGACTGAAGTACCTGATGAGGCCACCGTAGTTTAGGATGGTTTAAAAGGATCCCTGTCTTTGATCCATCTGGGAATCTCTGAAATCTGTCCTCTGCTGCAGGTGAGAAAACGGATGGTCTGATTGGTGTGTCGGAGCTGATAGTGGCCACGGCGTTGCAGGGCATTGTGTTCAGCGTGCTGGGAGCGCAGCCGCTGCTGGTGATTGGCTTCTCCGGACCGCTGCTGGTTTTTGAAGAGGCCTTCTACACTGTGAGCTCACCTGACAGGAAGTCTACACACTTCCTTATAATCTGCATTTAATTGAAAATTTTAAAAGTCAAAGTCTCATAGCCCTTTTTTGGACTCAAAGATTTCTTGAAATTCCCTTTTTTCCTCAGTTATTTAAATGATGTTGATGTTTGATGTTGGTCTGCAGCCCGCCTGTGCATACCTACCTACAAGCACACTAGGGGTTTGTGTAGAGTATTTCAGTTATAACAGACCCCACCTTCAGATCTCCATGAACTTTGATTTAACATTAGGGATGGAAGGTAAATCCTCACAATAACAGAGATGTTTGCACAGCAGTGAAGTCTTCCAGCATCTTGACGTCACCATCTACCAGGAATGGACTGGTTTAATGTTTCCATTTGCTGAGCTGAGAGGGAGACAGTCATTCACTCATTCCAGTTTAATCTATTTCAACAGTTTTTTCCAGCAACTGCAACATCGGGTCAAAGTACGTAATTCAAACCTGCCTGGTCTGTGTTTCTGTGCAGTTTTGTAAAGTTAATGGGATCGAGTATCTGACGGGTCGGGTGTGGATCGGTCTCTGGCTGCTGCTCATCGTTGTCCTTACTGTGGCCTTTGAGGGAAGCATACTCGTTCGCTTCGTTTCACGCTTCACACAGGAGATCTTCTCCTTCCTGATCTCCCTCATTTTCATCTATGAGACCTTTGCCAAACTGGTCAAGGTAAGTTCAGAGGTCAGAGATCTATTGCTTCATGAATGTGAATATGATCTGGCCTGTTAAAGAGTTTTTCAGATACGTTGTGGGTTGTTTTAGTTGAAAAAGTGAACACACTGATCATTTCAGAGACAGTCTTGACTCCAGTGTTTTTGTTGAACTGACCGTTGGAACTCTTTCATAGTTCTTCTTTGTTCTCAAGGTAGCTGAGTAGAACTTGGAGGTAGTCCCCATTTTTTCTGTGCCTACAATACAGGAACTATTTCTTAGAACTATATTCTGGGGTATACTTGAGAAAGTACCAACTACAGTGGAGTTGGTACTTTCTCAGAGGAGCTTTGAGTAACGTAGACTTACTGCGATTGGTCTAGATGTGGCTGAATATTGATTGGTGGAGCATGAACACAGCAAAAGCAGCCTAAACAGAGTAGTATAAACACGGGTACTGCTTTCATTGAACCCTACTGATGAAGGAAATACGAAGCCATTTTGAGCCATTACAGCAAACCATGAAAGTCTTTGCTAGCTCATCTTTCTAGTAGATATTAATTACACAGCAAACCACAGAGTCTGAAACAGAACAGAAAACAAAGGCTCAGAAGGTACGTACTTCTCCCAGCAGATCCTCACCCAGCAGCGTTCACTCCATAGCTGGGTCCAGAAACAGTGGTTATGTTGTTTCATGATACTTTACATGAAACACGTGTAAATCACGATACATGATTTACATCCATCCAGCATCATGATACATGATGCATGTAAATCTTTTAAAATAAGGAGCAAACACTGTAAGGTCAGCGAGACAGTCAGTGCTTTCAGCCGCTCACTGAGCGAGTTACAGCCACTTTAACCATTGTCTTCATCGTTGGTCTTTCCTAGATCTTTCAGGAGCATCCACTCCATAACTGTTACCATGGAAACAACACCATATCACCATCTCTCTGTAATTACACCATGGTCACCAGGAGTACTGGGAACGTTGTTGGAGAGCCAAACACCGCGTTGATGTCATTAGTCCTAATGGCAGGGACGTATTTCATCGCTTTTTACCTTCGCAAGTTCAAGAACAGTTCCTTCTTCCCTGGAAGGGTCAGTACATACTAATATATACATGATACAGTACATAAACACAGGTGCATCGAGTACAGGTACATACATACATACATACACTTATACAGTCCAAGCTAATAATGTGGATACAAATACAATTAATACAGGCTGATATGAAAATTGTATAAACATTGAAAGTACATACGGAGAAGCACAGTGGTGCAGTGGTTTGCACTGTCACCTCACAGCCTGAGGATCCTGGGTTTGATTCCAGCACCCAGCTGGGATCTTTCTGCATGGAGTTTGGAGTGCTTCCTGTGCTGGCAGTCCAAAGACATGCATGCTCGGATAACTGGTGGCTCTAAATTGACTGCAGGTGTGAATGTAAGTCTGAGACAGACTGGCTACCTGTCCAGGTGTACCCCACCTCCCGCCCTATGACAGCTGCAATCAGCTGATTTTAGTATTTTCCATAAATCCATTCGAAGTACTTAACTGCACAGATGCATAAAAAACAGGTACATCCAAATGCAGGTGTACAAGTTTAGCTCTATATAATCAGAGGTACATATAGTCGTAAATAGTTAAAAGTGCCTACAAGCACAGGTATTTATGAGCACAGGTACATACAAATACAGGCACGTGTTAAGCTGAGGTTTGGAGCAGTTACAGACCACTGCTCTGAAGACTCTCTGCAGTGTCACACTTTGACTTTCTGTCCTGATGCTGTGAATGCGCTCAGGTGCGCCTACAGTCGGCTCTTTGGTTCTACATGTAGATGTTCCTACCTGGTATCTCCTGACCTCTCACCTGATGCTTTATGTTTTTAGCTCCGTAGGATCATTGGAGACTTTGGAGTCCCCATTGCTATTCTTATCATGGTGCTGGTGGACTACAGTGTGGAGGACACCTATACCCAGGTGGGGGTGGAGCACATTTTAAGCCTCACAAAGAACCCTATACTGAGCTGTAATCAAACAGCTGCCCTCTTCCTTCTGGCTCACAGAAACTGAACGTGCCCAGCGGATTCTCAGTGTCCAGCCCAGAGAAGCGAGGTTGGGTGATTTCTCCTCTGGGGTCGGACGGGCAGTTTCCAGTTTGGATGATGGGCGCCAGCATCCTGCCGGCCATACTCGTCTTCATCCTCATCTTCATGGAGTCCCAGATCACAGCGTAGATGATTTCAGATTTTATAGAGCACTTTACTTTGAATTTTATGTGGGAGTTAGTCTTGACTTAGTTCTTAGCCTTGACCTGACTTTTTTTTTTTGGGGCGGGGGGGCACCAACATGGTGACCACAGACTGAACACCTCTGACTCTTAGTCCTAGCTAAATAAAAGCATGCTTTTCTATTCTTTTCTATTCTAACTTGGTTTGCAGTCTTTACTGGACTCTTGAGGTTGTTCCATATTTGTGGCCTGATCATCGTTTTCCTGCGTCTGTCCTCCAGGCTGATCGTCAGTAAGAAGGAGAGGATGCTCGTTAAGGGAACCGGCTTTCACGTGGATCTTTTAATCATTGTTGTGGTGGGTGGAGTCTCGGCTCTCTTTGGCCTGCCGTGGTTGTCGGCCGCCACAGTTCGGTCTGTGACTCACACCAATGCCCTGACCGTTATGAGTAAAGCTGTTGCCCCCGGAGACAAGCCTCGCATTCAGGAGGTCAAGGAGCAGAGGGTGACGGGCTTCTTGGTGGCGGTTTTAGTGGGTACGACTACCGTAAGCGTTTCCCCAGCACGTCTGCTGCTGCTTCTCTCAGTGTGCTGCTGGGTCTGATCTGCTGTCTGCTCTCAGGTCTGTCCATCGTGATCGGGGAAGTTCTGCGTCAGATCCCTCTGGCTGTACTGTTTGGGATCTTCCTCTACATGGGTGTGATGTCCTTGAATGGGATCCAGCTCACCGAGCGACTCATCCTGCTGCTGATGCCCCCGAAATACCACCCCAACCACAACTACGTCCGCAAGGTTAGTCATGGCCTCCAAACTGTGGTGTGGACTCACACTGAAAGACTTCACTTTGCTGAAGTAGAAAACTCCCTGTTGGATCAATAGTTTTAAAAGTGTCTGCTCATGATCTGGACAAGGAAGCTCCTAACAGACATAGCTGTGTGTTAACACAACACATTTACTGAAAGTGCTACAAAATTAATTTCACATCTGCAAATTATGGAAATAAAGTTGAATCACATGCAGTGAGTATAGTCTAAAACAGCCAATCCCAAAGTCAAGAGTGCTGTAATTCATTATATATATATATATATATATATATATATATATATATATATATATATATATATATATATATATATATGTAACTATGGATACTTGTGAGTTATTTCAAATATTTCTGTCATTACTGGTCCGCATGCAGTACCTTAGCAGCCCACTGGGGGGCTGCAGCCCACCGTGTGGAATGACTGGTCTTATAGATCATACCTGCTTCTTAATGTTCCTGCTGCCCCTGAGCCCCAGCTGTGACCTCCACTCTTACAGGCAGCTGCAAAACATTGAAATAAACCTGCTTTAAAAAAAATGTAACAGTAAGAGTGCATACATGTTCAAAGCTCAGCTCTCAGCCAAAGCTCCAACCAAATAACTGATGTCCTTGTTGTGAAGTGACGTCAGTCTGTGGAAAGCAAAGGTGAGCGGAGAACATATTTATTCATCTTCATGAGGCAAACACAACAGCAAAATAATAGGAAACATATCAGACAGTTTGAAAATCTCCAGCAGCTCAAACCTCTGGAGGTTTTCTCTGCTGTCCTTCAGGTGAACTTCCAGGATGGGTTCCAGTGGAGCTCTGATGACGCTCTGATTATTCAGACTTCAAACTTAGACTCAACAGATGAACAGCTGCTGATCTGAGCTTCAGATGTCACTTGGGGGTCTTAACTTGAAAGTTGATGCTGAGCTCTCCTGATTTGAGGAACTTAAATGCGACTTGTTGACTCGGACGTGACTTCAGAAAAATAAAGAAGCTGAAATTCTCACACACCTGTCTCAGAGTCACCTGTGTCTCTGCTGTCTCATAGGTGCGGACGTTAAGGATGCACGTGTTCACACTCGTCCAGCTGACGTGTCTGGTGCTGCTGTGGGTCGTCATGGCGACGGCGGCAGCACTGGCTTTCCCTTTCGTGCTGCTGCTGACCATCCCGGTGAGGATGCTGCTGCTGCCCCGCCTCTTCACCCGGCGAGAGCTGCAGAGTGTAAGTCACGTGACCTGATTTGTTGCTTCTCCACACATGAACATCACAGCACCACAGTTGGCGTCTCCATCTGAAGGAGAGTCCAGTAACATTAGAACCATCATTAAGCAGCATTTATTTTCAGGCTGATGCACAAAGCTGTAATAATGAGCACAGGTAGCACTCACCTGCTGGTCACCATTTCCGGTCCAAACACTCCTTCTGTTCCTAAAATCAAATAAAATGATCAGCCATCATCCTGACCTTTGACCTCTGCTCCCACAGCTGGACGCTGATGATGTGGAGCCGACCATGGAGGAGAAAGAGGGGCAGGACGAGTACTCCCAGCTGCAGATGCCCGTGTGATTGGTGGACCAGTCCCTCTGTAGAGTTTGTGACGTGGGTCCTGTAGGTGAGCCGCGGTGGCTTCCTGTTTCGTTCACCTGGTTGTGTATTAGCAGATTTGGGCGGCGGCTTCATTTCTGTCTGTTTTAAAGGTCACACTAACTGCTCTCTGTGTTTCGATCTGTCAGTAAACACAAATATTATCCTCCAAACGAGTCTCTGTGTGCTTATTTGGACCTGAGAAATCCAATCAGGGGTCCGAGCAGCATGAAGCTGCAGGTGAAACTAACCTCAGAGATGCTCCACGATCTTCGTCTCCATGACGTTCTTCAGGTGGTAGGGTCCTGGGAAACCTCACCGCCCCCTCCTGCATGCCTCACCTGAGTAGAGGTAAGGTGGACTCCATGCTGAGCCGCAGCAGACTAAAGCTTAAGAAATGCTGACATGTGAATGATGACCTTTGATTTAGAGGCCAAAGGTCAAAGGTTTTTCTTTCATTTGGTCTCAGCTTGATCTGTTTGATGTTTGAAATCAGTTACAACACTTTTTCCAAACCCAAACGTACGCTTACATCACACATTTTGGTTTTATTTGTAATATTTTATACATTTTTCTGCATATTTTTGCCCTTAGAGCTTTTTGCACGTTGTAGTTTTCACCCGTGTTTTGGTCCCTTTAAGCGTTGTGAATATTTTATTATTTCATCCCTCTACTGCACACACTTTGATGGTGCATGCTCAAAATTATTGAAAATCATTTTCACTTCTGAAAATGCATGTTTGAATGCATGTCACCAGTGCCCCTCAGTCACATAAAAGTTGGGGTTAGGTTTAGGATACCTTACCTTACCTAAGGTACCCTAATCCTATAAGTCTCCCTCCGTAAAGTACCCCTCATCACACAATGTTGCCCTGAGGCAACAAAAAGGAAACCTGAATTTCTGAATATGCAAAATAATGAAAACTTAATAAAACCTGACAGAAACCCCCTCCCCTTTAAATACTAGGGCAAATCTTACTTTCTTCTCACAGCATGTGCTCCTGGGACCTTCAAATCATGACTGATACTGACTCCGACATCTCATTGGACACGATACTTTTTTAAAACACTCTGATTGGTTGACATCAGTTCCAGCACGGGGGCTTAAAAAGCTTTCTGTGCTGTAGAGGGTGACATGTTTGTAAGGAAGGTTTCTTGCAATGGTAAGATGCTTTTGGGTTTGGGGGCTCAGAGTGTGTGTGTCCCTGACCCTGTCAGACAGAGCGAACACCGTCAGGTGTGTCAGGTGTGTCAGGTGCACCATGCTCCTTAAAAGGAGCTGCATCGTTTCTCTCTAGCTGGGACGTTTTACCGAACACATGTGGAACTCCAGCATGAACTTTTCTGTGTGAGGAGTCATCCCTTACCTCCACCTACTGCACCTGCCCTGCCCCCTCCTGACTTACCTGGTCACCATGGTAACATCCCTCCTTCCCTGTCACAATGAGTCCGTCGGAGCACGTCGGAGAAACCTGAGCAGGCGTGGCGACTTGTGGTCACCTGAGCCGAGCTGCTGCTGAATGTTTGATGGAGGCTGTCAGCAGGAACACCTGAGCAGCTGCACGCTCTGAGCCGCAGATTGAAACACCTGAACAGGTAGACGCTCGGTCAGGACGCTGCAAGGCTTCAGCAGGCAGGTAATGGCTCTTTAGCCTCCTCACTTTTTCTTTTCTCTACATGTAGATGGATTCTGCAACTACCCAACTGTGTGACATCATCAGGTACAGTCTCACCTGTGTCCAGTGAAAACCTCGTATCATTATTCACAAACTGGATTTCACTCTGAACAGCAGGCTTCCAGGTTTCCAGATCATTTAGGTCTACTTTGTTTTCGTACTCTGATGAAGAAGAACCACCTGACCTGCTGCATCAGCTGGTTCCTCTTTTTGGTTCAGGTTCAGGTTCTGGCCTGCTGTTGTTTTACCTGGAATGACATTTATCTGTGCGGCCTGTCACTGATCGTCCTGGGAAAGGTCGAGTTATGCAAACATCAAACCGCCTGAAGATTCTTCTCTTTGGTTTTTGACGGTTTGATGTTGAAACATCAGAAAATGCTGAGAAATCTTCATGATATTCACCTGAAACTTTTGTTTCCATTTGACGCGTTTCCCTGAAACATGAACAAAGTCAAACACTGTGAGCCGCTTCTCTTCAAAGTGAAGCAGATTTGGCTGTGCAGTAGAAATAAATAGTCAGTTCTGCACTAATTCATGAACTGACTCTTTATTCATTTCTTGTTTTTGCACATTTTTAATCCTTTGGATTTTTAGTTTTTGTTCGATAATTTCTTTCTATTTGAATATTTTTATTTTTTATTATAGATTTTGGCATTAATCTATTTCAGTTTTTATTTTTTAAATATGTTCTTTTATTTTTGTTTTCTGAATTTTTGATTTCATACATTTTTTTCAGATTTGTTGGACTTGATCTATATTTTTGTTTAATTTGTATTCATTTGTTTTTTTCTATTTTTGCTTTTAATTTCTCCTTCATTTTCTCTTGGACTGTGTTTTTTGCCTACTTGTCTTTTTGCAGTTTGAGATCACAGCTGGACATGATGTCCACGCTGACTCTGCTTAGACTGCAGAGACAAAATGCTGAGGTCACACAGAAAAATATTAAAAACAAATCAAGATTTTCTGACCTGATCGTGTTTAACAGCAGCAGTAACGACACGTTCGTGTTATTCATTTATTCACTGTCTTCTTCAATTAAATGAAAACCTGGAACTTCTTATTCTAATGAATAAATAATCACCAATAGATGGCACCTTATTAAAACGAGTGTTAACTGATCCATAAACTAATAAACCTTTTATTGGTTTTAGACCTCAGAGCTGCTTCTGTGAAATAAAAAAATGCTAACATTTGATACTCAAAAGTTTCACATTTAAACACAAACAAACTTTTAATAAACTTTATTGAATTATTTTTACTAATTTTCTGGTTGATCTGTGAAAGTTTTCTCTTACCTTCACCCTTTGGAGCATGCTCAGTGGCGTCTCTCTTACCCTGTGACCACGTGTGAAGTTGTGGTTTGTCCACCTGCGACAGGTGATGGTGTCAGGATGTCTGAAGGCAGGCAGCGCACTCTGTCCACCTCCGGAGAGTCTCTGTATCAGATCCTGGGGCTGGAGAAAGGCTGCAGCCATGACGACATCAAGAAGTCCTACAGGTGAGCCTACCCCAGCCCCGCCCACTCACCTGCACATTTAAGGGCCAACATTATATTAGACGATTGAGTTCTGCTCTCAGTGTCTTACTCAGGCAGTTTTTGGTGTTAAATTAAATCAGAGGGAGGAATTAGACTCGCTGACCTCAGAACGTGAACACTAACACCTGTGTGTGATGTCAGGAAGCTGGCGCTGCGGTACCACCCTGATAAGAACCCGGACAACCCGGAGGCGGCGGAAAAGTTCAAGGAGCTGAACAGCGCCCACGCCGTCCTCAGCGACCTCACCAAGAGGAACATCTACGACTCGTACGGCTCGCTGGGACTCTACGTGGCCCAGCAGTTCGGAGAGGACAATGTCAACACCTACTTCATGCTGTCCACCTGGTGGGCCAAGGTGGGGGTGAAGCTTACGCTCCAGCTGTCTAAAAACAAGTTGGTGTCTGTTTTTGTGAGGCGGTGCAGCGTGACAGCGTGTTCTGTTCCAGGGTCTGTTTGTAGTCTGTGGGATCCTGACCGGGTTTTACTGCTGCTGCTGTCTCTGCTGCTGCTGCAACTGCTGCTGTGGCAAGCTCAAGCCACCACCCTCAGGTGAGGGGGCGGAGTCAGACTATGTCTCCCCCGACGACCTTGAAGAGGAGATACGCAATGAGCCCGACAATGGTGAGATGACAGGAAGTCCTAAGCTTTGATTTTGAGTATATATGGATCTGCTGTTTGTTTTATTTTATGGTTTTTATGTATTTGTTTGTTTTGTTTTATCTTTTATAGCATTGGCTTTATTTTTATTTATTTTAAATTTGATCTTTTGTTTTACTTTTGTTATTGTTACTTTTGTTGTTTGGGTTTGCTTTTATTATATTTTAACTAATTTATTTTTATTTTATTGTTTCTTTTTAGGTTATTTAGTTTGATCTCTTGCTGCTTTATTGTGTTTTGTTTTTGATTTTTTTTTTTTTAAAGTTTATCCATGCATCCATCCATTTTCTTTCGCTTATCCGTGGCCAGGTTGCGGGGGCAGCAACTTAAACAGAGAAGCCCAGACCTCCCTCTCCCCAGCCACCTCCTCAGCTTATCTGGGGAACACCAAAGCATTCCCAGGCCAGCTGAGAGATACAATCTCTCCAGTGTGTCCTGGTTCTGCCCTAGGGCCTCCACCCAGTAGGACATACCCGGAACACCTCACCCAAGAAGCGCCCAAGAGGCATCCTAGTCAGATCCTTGAACCATCTCAACTGGCTCCTTTCAATGTGGAGGAGCAGCAGCTCTACTATGAGCCCCTCCCGAATGGCTACACTCCTCACCCTATCTCTAAGGGAGAGGCCAGCCACCCTTCAGAGCAAGCTCATTTCTGCTGCTTGTATTCACAATCTCATTCTTTCGGTCACTACCCAAAGCTGATGACCATAGGTGAGGGTACGGACATAGATTGATAGCTTCACTTTCATGCTGAGCTCCCTTTTCACCATGATGGACTGGTGCAGCATCCATCTTACTGCAGACACAGCCCCAATACATCTGTTAATCTCCCGCTCCCTTTTCCTGTTGCTGATGAACAAGACCGCAAAGATACTTAAAGTCTTCCAGTTGAGGCAGCAACTCATCCCTGAGCCGGAGTGGGCACTCAACCCTTTTCCAGCTGAGGACCATGGCCTCAGACTTGAGGTGCTGATTCTCATACCTGCTGCTTCTCACTCGGCTGTGAACTGTTCCAGTGCAAGCTGGAGGCCACCATCTGATGAAGCCAACAGGACCAAATCATCCGCAAAAAGCAGAGATGAGATTCTGAGGCCACCAAGGTGGAAGCCTTCTGCCACTTGGCGACACCTAGAATCGGAGACAAAGAGCAGTCCTGGTAAAGTCCAAGACCTGTAGGAAACGACTTATTGTTGACAATGCAGACCAAGCTCTCACTGCGGTTGTACAGGGACTGAATGGCCCACAAGAATGGGCCAGATACCCCATACTCCTGCAGCACCCCCTACAGGATGCCCCGAGGGATGCGGTCAAATGCCTTTTCCAAGACCACAAAACACATATTGACTGGATGGGCAAACTCCCAGGCACCCTCAAATATGCTTGAGAAGATAAAGAGCTGGTCCAGCGTTCCGTGACCAGAACAAAGACCACGTGGTTCCACCCGAATCCAAGGTTTGACTAACAGACAAACGCCCCTTTCCAGCACCCTGGTATAGACCTTAGTGACGAGGCTGAGGAGTGTGATCCCCTGACAGCTGGATCACACCCTCCGGTCCCCCTTCTTAAAGATGGAGATCAATCCAGAGGTCTAACCAGCCTCAATATTTGGGGATCAGTCCAGGAGAGCCTCTGCCCTTGGCAGCTGCTGCACCCCTGTCAATGAGGGAGCAGCTGAAAGCAGCTTCTATCTGTACACAAAGGTTAAACACGATAAACGGAGTAAAATCTGACGCAAAGCAGTGCGAAATGCTCGTATGTCTGTGATGTTTGTTAAACTTTGTCTTTTTTCCTGCAGATGTTGAAGCGCCAATCGTCCATCAGCCGACGAACGCCAGTGAGAAGACACAGCTGATCGGCGATGGCCACCGCAGATATGGAGACACCTACACATGAAGACAGGAAATGCATCACTGTGTTAATGACCATCAGCTGAAGCCTGACTCTGAAGCACAGCAGCAGGAAACCATCAGACCACAAAGCAGCTCCGATTTAAACCTGTTAGTTTGAGTTTCTCTGTTTCTATTTTTGCTTTGATGACACGGCGCTCTGAGTCCAGATGTTCTCCTGTGTGCGGAGTGTCTCCTTTTTTAGTATGCTGTGAAGAAACGATCCACATCACGTCCTTTTGAACATCCTGCAAACATTGTTAAAGTTATTACTGTATGTGAACCAATGCTCTGATTGGTTGTTCATTAAAGAAGAGGTGGAGCTTCAGATGTCACATGTGATGATGTAAATAATGTTTTGATTTGACGTTTGTCTCTTTCTGTTTGTATTCATGGGATCTGTGAACTCAAATAAACCTGGTGGCACACCTGTGGTCATGTGACATTAGCTGAAAGCTCCGCCCCCTCTCTTTATCAGGGTTGGAAAACACTTCGACACAGCTGGTGCACTTCAACAAAGCTTCTGTTTTCAGCCATAGGCTGGAACATCTCAGTGTGAGCATCCCAGAATTTCACTCAGCAAACTGGAGCTCCACCTTCTCGGACAGTCTGTTTGTCCAATGAAGCCACAGCAGGCATATTATTGGTCAGATAATTGCATTAAAAAGCTCCAAAAGGCTCCAACAGCACTAACATGGCCCAGAGGTCCAGTTTGCTGAAGTGAGGCCTAACAGACAGCTAGCAGCTACAGACACCTGTACATCAGAGAGGCCACACCCTTAATGATGCAAACAAGTGAGTAAAAGAACCCCCCCCCACTCCCCCGTACAGCTGTTATGAAGGGGGAAATTAGCTACAGAGACCAAAGAAGTTTCTGTATCAGGCTGTAACTGTGTTTATTTCCGCTGGAAAGTTTTAACATGGGAGTCTATGGGGACTGACTCACTGTGGTGCCTCTGCTGGACTGCAGAAGAACTGCAGGTTAATGATGTGGATGAATTATGGATGAGGTGTAACTCAGTCTGTCCTCAGCAGGTTTTATTCTCATTTCTCTCAGAGGAGCAGACCGTCTCAGCTTTCCAGCCTCCCTGTTTATTTGTTGGTTTAAACCTTCATATTGGGCACTAAAAAAAACATTTTTCACTCATCAAACTGCTGAAAACTCAAAAGAACTTGCACCGCTCCGGCTTTGGTTTCTATCTTCATGTCTGATTATGAAAAAACATGTCTCTGTGTGACCAGCCGGGGGTGCTGCGGTCCCCTCAGCTGCACTAAAAACTGTGGTGGATGGTCCCTTTAACCAGCCCTGTCCTGCTTTATTACCCCTTCACCCCCTTCTCCCTCTCATGTGTCCCCCTGACCTTTGACATATAAGGGCATGTCGGCACGGTAACGGATGACGTCTATCTGTCTAAAAACAGCCTGAGCACTGCTGCAGGCCCCACACACGCTCCTCTGTTGCTCCCGCTCAGCTCCCCTCTTTCATTTCTCCTCTGGGACGTTGCCGTCTGTCCTCCCCGGGCTTCTCCCCTGTGTCCTCGCAGCTCAGCGTCATGGAGAGTCTGGAGAAGCAGCTCATCTGCCCCATTTGTCTGGAGATGTTCACCAAACCAGTGGTCATCCTGCCGTGCCAACACAACCTATGCCGCAAGTGTGCCAACGACGTTTTCCAGGTGGGCAACACACACACACACACACACATGCACAGATACACACACACACACACACACACACACACACACACACACACACACACACACAGGTGGCCAGCTCAGATTTCATTCAAGTTCCTTTTTTGCAACAAAGTTTTGTTGTCATTGAACGCACCAGCGAGTCCCCTTGTTGGTGCATTCAAGGACACTCTGACATCTGAAATCAGACAGCGGTTTGAAGGAGGACATACGTTTCATTTCTGGGTTACACTTCAGTGCTTCAAAGTACGGCCCGCGGCCAGGGGAAGTCCCTGGTAACATTTCTGGGGTTCAGACAGCAGTGTGTCTGTCCTCGGTTCATTCATTGCTATAGCTGCTCTAATGTTAGAAATCAAAACACCAGCACCATATGTGAGACATGAACTTCCAGTATTTCGGTACACACTCTGTAACAGAGGAGTTACGCAGTATACATACAAACCTGTATGCATTAGCAGGCTAAATAAAGTGTACACATGAAGCGCACACAAGGACAAGCTGTGCATTTTCTTTGGTAGATTTGTGGTATTTGTTGTGAGGTTTATGTGTACTTGTACTCTGAGACAGACATAGTCTGTTTACCTCACTTCCTCCTCACATTATTTTCCACATAGCACTTTAAAGCACACACATTGTATTCTGGTCTTGGCTGTGGCGCTGCAGTGTAAATCAAACCTTTTTTTTTCCTGCCTTTGGTTTTTGGCTCTTTGGAGAAAATAACTAATGCTTGCTGCTGTGCTCTTGCAGCTTCCGCTCAGGTAAACGCGTTTTCTTTCCCTCCTTTTTTAAAAATGCAGGTATCTACCTGTTGCTGGAATTCCCTTCTTGTTCCTCTGTCCCTCTAAGACTTCCATCCATCCATTTTCTTAAGCTCTTATTGGGGTCAGGGTGTTGGGGGAGGCTGTCCTGGGGCTGCTGGTCCAGCTGAAGCTGAGTGCTTTTTAAAGCTCTGGTCGGTGTTTGTTGCACTGAAGTGAGCTGGACTCACCTTGTGGTCGCTCTCCTGTTCTGCTTCGTGGCCCCTGTGATGCCCCGCCCTCATTCGTTTCCCCTGTGTCCCATCAGCCTTGGAGGTTCACACTCCTGCTGCTCTTCTTGGATTTTAGTTTTTAGTTTTAAATCAGATTTTATTGCAGCTCGTCATTTGTCAGTTTGATGTGTGGGTCCTCTCTCCAGCTGACCTCTGTGTGATGTGTGACTCCGCTTTCACAGAGCTGTTGCTTTGATCAGAGCCACCTGTGATGGAGCCAAATCCACCGCCTGGATGAGCTTTCAGCTCGCCGCTGAACGCATCATCAAACCTGAAGGAGCAGGTGAAAAATGTCAGATTCTAGATGATGTCGTTCAGTAATTCATCAGAAACAAAAATTTGATTTTCAGCTTTTTGGGGGGCGGCTGTGGCACAGGGGGCAGAGTGGGTCGTCCACTAATCAGAAGGTTGGTGAGTCGATCCCTGGCTGCACCACTCTGCATGCTGAAGTATCCTTGGGCAAGATACTGGCCCCTGAGTTGCTCCTGATGTATGTGTGTGTGTGTGTGTGTGTAAAGTGCTTTGAGTGCTCATGTGGAGCAGAACAGCTCCATGCTGTTGATTTCATCATGTTCAAATATCTAAAACCTCCTATCACAAGTTGCGTTTAGTTTCTCACTGACCTGCCATCTTTGTTTCTCTACCTGTGTGATGCCCCGCCCCCTGCAGGCCTCCAACCCCTACCTGTCGACAAGGAGCGGCTCCACGGTGACGTCTGGCGGTCGTTTCCGCTGCCCGTCCTGCAGACATGAGGTGATTCTGGACCGACACGGAGTCTACGGACTGCAGAGGAACCTGCTGGTGGAGAACATCATTGACATGTACAAACAGGGCAGCACCAGGTACACGCTCACACCTGCACTCACACCTGGGCCCTTGACCATGAAGCGGCTTCAGCATGCCTAGGGTATCTGTTTGTTACCTGAACTCTGACCCTAACACTGACTCATGCTACGCGTTCACATGAAAACAACAGAAAATGATCCCTGTGCACCAGAGACGTTATCAAATGGTGATGAAGCAGACGTGGAAATCGCATCAGTCTGTCACAGATCAGAGTCAGATGAATGTGACTGATTGAACAGGTATGAAACTCAACATTTAGACGTTTGCTGCATCACCATGTGGACCTGTGCACGCTCAGTCTGAGTTGCTGTAACTTCACAGCTTCATTCAGAGCTTCAGTAAAGAGCGGCTCATAGAAACGTGTTCCCAGCAGAGAGTCTGCATCACTCTGAGAACACGCTGGAAGTAAACGTGGAGCTTCAGCTGAACATCACCTGCTGCTGACAGCTTCGGTCCTCTGCTCTCAGCTGCTGTTTGAGGGTTTCAGAGTATTGATTAAATATGAAGACTGAGTCCAAACAGGCTCAGTCTGCGTACAGATCTGATCTGAGGTCAGTGAGTACAGTGTAGCTGTACTGTTCTAGGATCAGATTTGAACTTCTACAGAACAATAAAAATGTTGTAAAATTGTTTGCTGCCAACAGAAACAAGGAATCTGTATTTATCACTGAAGCTCATCAGGGGAACTCAGAGACTTCAGACCCTCCTGCTCTCCCGCAGAGGTCCGAGGGATGCTCCAGGACTGGTGACGCTGTTTTCAGGGGCTCTGATTGGTCAGTGGGCGGTGATTTCATACCTGTTGATCTTATGTTGTGAGTCTAACCTGCTCTGAAGCAGGTGATACACCCCGGTACAAAGTGAACCGCCTTCGTTACCTGGATAAGACCGAATCCTGCTACATACAGCGTGGGGCCGGGGCACCACAGGGACAGTTCCACTTTAATTTGTTTGTCATGAGTGACGACATCACAGTGATGGCAGTCACATGATCAGGTGTTGAAACTGTGGAGTTCGTGTTTCTGCGGCGTCACATCAGAGAGGATTTCACAAGAACCAGAAGCAGCTGAGAGCGGCTCATGTTTACAAACATGTTTTCATCACCACAGCAGAAACAAACAAACAAACAGCAAATCAACAAAACAGACGTTGACAAAAATAACACATCAATCCAAAACTGAACGACCAGAAACATCAACAGATCCTTTCCAGCTTTGTGCCGGTCGCTGCGCTCATTTCATTTTCATTTAGTTTCATTTTCACGTCATTTAAAAATTAATTACATTTAATGTAATTGAATTTAATCATAAATAATTATTTCATTCTTGTTTGGATCACCCTTATTTGTTACCGTACCAACAACAGCCAGGCCTGCACTACGAAGCAGGATTTGGTCTCATCCAGGTAACGAAGGCGGTCCACTTCTTACTGCAGTGTATCACCATGGTAACTTAGATTTTTATTTGATAACCATTTGATGGCGTAGGTGCACAGAGATGATTTTTTCTGGAAGAAAAGTCAGGTGACCCTTTTAGATTGGTCAGATGCTGTCAGCCCCACCCCTTCCATGTGAACGCACAGGTGAAACCCTGGGTCAGGGTCAGAATCCCTGGGTATGCCAAACCCGCCTCAAGGTCAGGGTCCAGTTCCTCCGACCGTCAAACTTCAAACAATCAACAGATTCTATTCTGTTCTATTTAAATAAATGAAATAAAGCACAATGAAGATCAAATCACTATTTTATGCTATTTTATTTCATTATATGTAATTTTCAAAATTAATTAGATTTTATTTCCAGAATGATTGCAGGACTCGACATATTAATGTAAACGCTGAACAACATTCCTGTTTCTGCTCCACACTGAGAAGAACTGAGAAGCAGATCACTGAGAGCTCAGCCTCATAAATATGATGAACATGAAGGCAGCCTTCACTTATATTTATTCATATTTTATCTTTTATTTTTAACCTCTATCGATATTTTGCTGTAATTCCCAAGATAAATTGTTGATTTGTAAGTGGTCTCAGTGGTCTTCCTCGGTGCTGAGTGTTGTGACATCCAGGATCTATTTTTAGCTGGAGGTCAAAAGGATTATTTTAGTCCAGTGCAGCTGATAAACACACTCAGCTCTCTGACACTCACACAGGAAACCAGACGCCTGAGCCAGAATCACAGAGGTGATGCTCCACCTCAGCATCCCGTAGTTCCACCAGTTTATGTCCAGAAAGTGTCCCTCAGTTTATTTTAGATAAGTGTGTGTGTGTGTGTGTGTGTGTGTGTGTGTGTGTGTGTGTGTGTGTCAGTAAGCCTGTCCCGGAGGTGAAGCCCGAGCAGCCCATGTGTGAGGAGCACGAGGACGAGAAGATGAACATCTACTGCACCACCTGCAGCGTCCCCACCTGTTCCCTATGTAAGGTATTCGGTGCTCACAAAGACTGCGAGGTTGCCCCGCTCAACGACGTCTTCAACAAGCAGAAGGCACGCGCGCGCACACACACACACACACACACACACACACACACAAACTTTAGGTGTCAAATCTACAACATTCTAATAATGGTGTAAACTTTATTTCTAAATGTGTAAGGAGAGGGTGAACTCAAAGCTGACTTTAGGACCAAACAAACGATGGAGTTCAAACAGGAAGTAGACGTCTGTAATTCTGGGAGCTCTTTGCGCTGCCTCTCCTCAGCATCAGGGCCCATCCCGGTATTCCTGCTCACATGAAGTTTGTGGTGCTGAATCTCACAGCAGTTTGTGAAATAGTCCTGACTTTAATAAATTTTTAACACAATTATTTATCAGACATGTCTCATGTGTACCAATTCATGTCCCAGTATAGGAAATGAATGGAAAGGTGGAAAATACGTAAGGGGGTCAGACTGGCATTAATCACACCAGAGGTCACGGTCCCTCATAGGACCCTTTTTTTTAAAGCCTTTAGCAACTGAAATATTTGTACTGACAACATCTGTGTGTGTGTGCGTGTGTGTGTGCACGCAGGCTGAGCTGACCGACTGTGTGTCCATGCTGGTTGGGAACAATGAGAGGATTCAGGCGATCGTCAGTCAGCTGGAGGAAACCTGCAGAGCTGTCGACGTGAGTTTACCTTCAGGTGTTAATGCACCTTTGAAATAACTGACTCCTCCCACTAAGCCTCAGATCAAACCAACAAAGCAGTGATGAGCCCTTCCCAGAGGAAATGATTCTTATAAACCTGGTATTTTTGTATAAAACACAATAAAACTAAACTGGACACCAGGGGCAAAGGAAATCTGAAAATTCCTTTAGCTGATTGGAACATTTGAACGCCTCACAAACATGTGACTGTGCAAACGCTGCGTCACTGAGACGACACACAGGCCCTGCCGTCCAAGCCCAGAATATTCAAAGCTTTAAAAAGTTGCACTAAAAGAACTTTACCTTAATTAATGTAAATGCAGATTCACGTGTTAAATTCTGGTAGCCTGCAAATCCAGAATCTGGATCGGATCAGTTTCACCTTTAATCCAAATTGACTTCTGACCTTTACCTTGAGGTCAAGGTCACCAAAATTCAAACTCATCTAAGATTTTCAGTAGATGCATCTGTGGTGTGAATTTAAACATCCTAGGTGAGATTGTTCTTGAGTCATCACGTTCACAAGATTTTCAGAAAAATTTGACCTCTGACCTTGACCCAGTTATGGCAAATATTTAATGAGGTGATCTAGGGGTCACTGGCCATCTTTTGTGCAAATTTGGTATGACTATTGATGTAATATTGATCTAAAAAAACAGACAAACATACCAAAAACAGTTCCCCATTCCACACACATTCCAGACACAAAACAGCTACAGAGAGGTGAAAATCACACAAACTGACACAACAAACAAAATTGCTGGAGGAGAACAAACTGATGCAGGGAGACAAACAGATGTCTTTTAGTCTGAGGTCCTGCTCGTCTCAAGAAGGTGTGCGGGTCCTGTGATGACCTCACCGTGAAGACCTCACTGTGTTGGCAGGAGAACGGTCGGCGGCAGAAGTCAAAGGTGTGCGAGACATTTGATCACTTGTTTGCTCTGCTGGAGGAGAAGAAGAGCGAGATGACGGTGAGGATCAATGCAGAGCAGGAGGAGAAGCTCGACTACATCCGAGGCCTGAGGAGGAAGTACACAGAGCACCTGGATGGCACCGCCAAGCTGCTTGAGACTGCCATCCAGACCGTGGACGAGTCTGAGATGGCAGTGTTTCTGCAGGTGAACCTGAACGCAGCACGACCCATACAAGTGTTAGCAGGCTAACAGCATAGCATCAATCTGCCATCTTTAAATATGTTCACTGATTGCAGTTTGTTAGTCTACACAAACATGCCGTAACACTTTTTACTCATTAATAAAGTTCTGTTTGATTTCTTGTTCACAGGCGGCCAAACCGCTCCTGCAGAGGTGAGCTGTCTCTGTGCTCTTGGTTTGTTTGTTGAATTTTTATTCATATTTTGTAATTATTGAGTTGTCAGATTTGTGCCTTCAGGATCGTGGAGGGCTCTGACGTGTCTCACCTCGATAAAGTCCAGCACGGCTACGAGAACATGGAACACTTCACGGCGAACTTTGAGCGTCAGAGGAGAGCGCTGACCAACATCGACTTCATCAAACGTAAACAGTGTCCTCACTGACCAAATGGAGACGCCTGCACGTTTGACCTTTGATGCCTTTAGTATAGTTTGAATCATCAGTCATAATGTTTCATTAATAATAAGACAGGCGAGTGTTAGCCTGCTGGTTACCATTCATATTATGACGTTTTAGCTGCTGACCTGCAGTGAAAGCCCTTATTTAATGCTAAATATTAGCATAGATTACGCTACTCCGTTAATATTTACATGAACATTTTTAATATGTTAGCATGCTAATCTGTTAGCATGCCAAATCAATGTTATATGGTTTACGTGTTGCTTGCTAATATGTTAGCTTTTTTTTTTTAGTTGATGAAGATGATGATGATGAAAATGAGGGGGAGGTCAAAGCGTCAACAACAGGAAGTCGAGCTGAACAGCAGCAAGCTGCGCCGCCGACACTGCCGGCCAATCAGCAGCCTCCTCTGTCACCTGGTCTTTCAGCCCCGCCCCTTCCAAAAGCCTCAGAGAAAATGCACCCTGGAACCTCACAGACAAAAAGCCCTGCCCCTTCACCATCCAGCCAGGCTCCACCTCCTCTGCCACTCCCAACTGCTGGCCCCGCCTCCCAGGTATGACCTCACACTGCATCAGGTGCTGCAGGTTTACACTTTAAGGTTTAAGCTTTAAACACACCTGCAGGTATCAGGTGTGGAATAAATCCAGCCACCTTCTTCTTCTTCAGTCTGATCTGCAGAGCGAGTCGGAGGACAAAGACGGACCCAAACACGTGTTCTCCTTCAGCTGGCTCAACCAGAAGTAAAACCAGCAGAGCCGGGCTGGAGCCGGATCGTCTGAGCCCTTTTACAGAGACCTAATGCAGCTTTGCTTGCTTCGTCTTGATCATCTGCAGCAAATAATATTTTAAAAATTCAAAAAAAAAAAAAGTTTTTTCTAGTGAGGGATGTTTGCTGAAAGTGCTGATTTGTAGTTTACGTGAATTTAAATTCTTTGTTTTGCTGTTTAAACACAAACTCTGGAACACTTTTTCTGTTATATTGTGAAATAAATGATTTTTTTGTATTATTAACCTACTTTTCTTACTGAGTGGTTTGAAAGCCCGCTCCTCCCAGAAGAACCGTGTTGTCGTTTGGAGCCGACACTGAACTCCACCCAGAAACGTTCCGTTTTACAAACTGAGATGAGCTGCCGACATTCAACAGGCAGCACGGGGAGAGCCGTGGGAAATGTTTGGAGGTTGGCACAAACATGTGGACCTAGAAAAAAGCTGGTTTGTCTGTTAAAGCAGTTTTTATTGAACAAAGATGGAAAAAAAAAAAACAGAGCAGTTGAAGTGTTTCTAATAACTGTTAAAGTATCAGACATGGTTCAGTAATAAAGCATCAGGTGTCTGAAGCAGCTGAAGCGTGGCACTCAGCGCAGATTGTTTGGAGCAATTAGAGGACAAAGAGGAAGGATAAAGTTTTTTTCTTCTTCACTTTCCGAAGGTGTCCAGGATCCTGCGGTTGCTGTCGGCCTGCTGGGCGATCTGCTCAGCCCGAGCCATCTCCAGAACCTCCCTGAGGAGGTGGAACGTCAGATCCAAAGAGATAGGAGGCTCTTCAGACCTCTTTGCCTTCTCCCCACCCTCCTCCTCCTGCTGCTGCTCTGCCCGGGCCTCCAGGAGGCGCTGTGTGAGCTGCAGCAGAGCCCGGTTGACCGCTGTGGAAGAGGAGGAGAGGAGCTCTGGAGCAGCACCTCCACCCATCCGGAGGGAGAACTCCTCCCCCAGGCGGAGGAGTAGCGGTCGGGGGAGGAGGCTGCGGTCGGCGGGTGCATCAGCCGGTCGGCTGTCAGCGGAGTGGGGGAGGAAGGCACCGAGCAGAGCCGCGAGCCACAGCAACACATTCAGCTTCATCTCAAAGGGACAGTCTGCAGGAGGAAGAGGAAGCAGTGAGACCACGCCCATTTACACAGCACACCTGGAATAAACCATATATGGTCAGTGCTTCTCTTTAAAAGGCACTGATGGCACCAAAACTCCTAATACAATCAATATTTCTGTGTCTGTGGGACATGACTGACTGGACCTGCATTAGTCATGGAATCATTAATGCTGAAGACTGGGCTATTTTACTACCTACAGGACACAGGTGAGGCCAGGTGAACGCATCGGGCAGGAGCAGGCAGGAAGTAAAACCAGAGTCAGGCACAAAAATAGCCTTCAAAGTAAAACAGGAAATGACCAAAAGACATATCATTAAACATGAAGACAGAGGAACGGTCGAGACGGGGAACCACGAAGGGAACGCAGAACTCCCTCGCTGTAATAAAGCTGAGCCTCAGCACTGTTAGAGGGAAAGAACCTCGCGACAGAAACTCAAACACTGAAGTACAGAAACAGCTGAACAGACCGTCACACATCTGTGTGTCTGTGGTGCAGCTTTTACCGTCACACCACAAACAGGTTGGATGCACAGAGCTGCTCCACACCCTTCATGATCTCACCTGCAGACCAACACTGTGCTGCCTATGAAACAGCTGCCAAGGTACCAAACACCTGCCTTCCTGTTAGTTATCTCTGCAGCTCGCATCTCAGGGCTCACACTTGAATAAAACGACATGCACATGGATATATGAGCTTAAAGCCAGCTGACTGTGGCCTCAGAACCTCTTAGACCCAATCCAGGACGCTCTGTTGGAGCTCACTGTGGTGAGAGTCTGCAGCACAGATTGAGGTTCCTCAGACTCTAACAGCACAGATAAAAAGTAATGTCATGTGACCCAAGAAACTCCACATTTCATTTTGTTTTAAAAAGAGTCGACTGTCAGTGAAGCGAAAGCTGATTTCACCTTTCTTCATGAACTTCACCCTTGCTGGCTTCCCTACGTCAGTGATGAGTTTTCTTACCTGGTGTCTGCGTCTCTGCGGCGTCTCTTCAGTCAAACAGAAACACTCGAGCTGTTTCTACTTTATATCAGAGGAGGAGGAGGAGGAGGAGGAGGGGTGCTGCACACGCTCAGTGATGATGGTGATGACGTCAAAGGTCGTCCAGCTTCTTTTTCTGTCTTTACATTTTTGTTTCCTTGTTGGGACATAGATGACCTTCATCCTCCTCCTGTCCTTTGGCCAGTATGAAGAGAAACATCATCATCATCATCATCATCATGACCAGCTGATCAGATAGTTTCATACAGAAACTATCTGGATCTTCATCTGATTGATGTGTGTCAGCTCACATATGTGATGTTAAAACAATATTTCCACCAGAGGTCGCTGTGGCTGTCACAGCGACTCCTGTCTGAAAGAAAGAAGTCCGGACAGGATATCCGGATCCTCTGCACATGAACTCATTTATGCTGCATACAAGCACGAGTTTAAAAACACAAGTGGTGAATGTTTGATAATAAATGTACGATTTTTATTTTTAAAAAAACTTTATTTAAAGTTCATCTTTTTATTTGAATTTGGCTATTTTTCCATCATTAACCACGAAGCATGTTGTAGAGGCTGATGTTGTTGTTCTGGCCCCAGAGGAATAAAGATATATGCAGAGAGATTTCTTTGTTTTCCTGTGACTGTGACAGCAGCTGACTTCCTGTCAGCTGGACGGCCTTCACCGTGGAGGTGATGAATGTGAGGAAGACGATGTGACCTTTCTGAGCTCGGCTGTGGACTCGGTGCGTGACCTTCATCTGCTGCAGAGCCGGAAAACACTCTGACAGACGGCACAAAGTTCACAGCTTTGTTTTCCATATTTCTTTATTTCAGCAGGAGGTCAAAACACGAGCAACACAGAGTTTTAGACCAAAGAGCGTCCGCCATTCTTAATGTTGCTGGATGGTTTTCCCTCCAGTGTCCCTGAGATGAGCTTTGCAGATAATGTAAATGCTTCAGCGACCAGGCTGGAGCTGATAAATCAATCAAAACCTGGAAGGACAGCCTTTAAATGTTTGTAGGAGGATAATCAGTCCACTCCACACAGACACAACTCAGCTGGTCTGTGGATTGAAACCGAGGACCTTCTCTCTGTGAGGGCACGGTGCTAACCACTGCACCTCATTTAAAGCAAAACTTTATTAAAATGATAATTGGAAGTCAGTGACAGACTGCAGATGAGGATAAGCCTGGGAGTAACCAAACCAGAAGGATTTCCCGCTACATGTGAGAGGACGTCTGTAGAAAATATCCTCAGATCATCCTGATTCTCCTCACATTCACTCACGACTGTGCCGCTAAGCACAGCTCGAGCATCATCATTAAGTCTGCTGACGACACGACCACCACGGCGCCGCATCACAGACAATGATGAGACAGCCTGAAGAGAGGTGAAGGCATGAATCACATCCACATCTGCAGTGTTAAAGTTGAAAAGGTCAGCGGCTTCAAGTTCCTCCGTGTGAAGATCACCGTGGAGCTCTCCTGGACTCTTTGTGTGGACACTGTGGTCAGAAAGGCTGGTCAGTGGTTATACTTCCTAATGAGGCTTAGGAAGTTTGGCATGAGCACCAACAGCTCCTCTAACCTCTACAGGAGCACAATGGAGAGGCTGCAGGCAGACTGCGTGACAGTGTGGTATGGGAACTGCTCTGCCAGCAGCTTGAGATCATTACAGAGAGTGGTGGAGGCAGCAGAGAACAGCATCAAGGTCATCTACCTCCAGCAGTGCCTGCATCCGGCCCATAGCCACCCAGCACAGCAGCTACTCATTGTTACAGGAGGATGGCTGCTAATAGCTTTTGTTATCACTGCAGCATCTGAGAAACCACAGGGTTAACACAACAGTACAGCTGAGCCTGATGCAGTGTGACAGCAGTGGCTGGTCTCTCCTGCAGCAGGATCAGCACATAGGCAATATGGTGTGGGTGAGGTATGCGTTCATCTGAGCACGCTTCTAGTTTTTATTGTTGTCTTCCAGTCTGGAGATATTGTCTCAGATATACTCTGCTGCTTTAGTGCAGTACAATATGTAATACTGCCATACCCGTCACTGGTGCTGCTGCTTCCAGCTTTCTCATGTGTAGTAATGCTGCATGCCATGAAAAGGACTGTTTACATATTTAATTTTATTTTGCTCTTTGTTTTGACCTCGGTGGTTTTCAGACTCACACTGCTTTAGTTTTTGATCTTGTTACATTTCAGATGCAGAGTGACGTTTCACTGTGACGCTGACCCCGTCATAATTGACACATGCTTCATGCTGTTTCAGCTGTCCATCACACACCATCCTTGATCAATAACATCAATTACCCAGAGTCACATGACCATGTTGTAAGCATCGGATTGGAAAGATTTTTTTTTTTTAGTGTATTCAAGGTTTTAGTGACACATGGTGATCATAACTATGCTCTCTGTGACCTTTAAGGTGACTGATGATGATGCCATTGGCTAGTTTCACGCTGATGTCACATGGAGCAGCTGGCATCCTTTCATATTTTGGGAGAGAGAATCAATATGAAATGAGTCGTGTTTCGTGTCACGAATCAGCAGTTTCACAGTTCCAAGTCAGAAAGAGCGACAGAGCATCAGCAGCAGCTTCATCCTTCCTGAAAGTGCTCTCAGAGGCCAGTTAGAAGAAGAAATATCAATGATGTGAAAGCGTTTGCAGGAGGGGCGGTTCACAGTCTCATCAGCAGCTGAAACGTGATGGAGGCTGCTGCTGCTGACAGAGAGGTTTTCATCAGGAAAAGCTTTTGTACAAATCTGGGATTCATCACCATTTTCTCACCTGGATTTGTTCATATTTATATTTCAGTCTGCCTCAGACCACAAAGTGTTAACTGAAACTCACAACTCTGCAAATGAACTACAAGCCCCTGTGTACTCCTGCGTGTGTACTGTTGTAGGGTCTTTACCTACTACATAAAGCGCCTTGAGGTGACTGTTTTTATTTGGCGCTATATAAATAAAATTGAATTGAATTGTTTTTAATTATATTTTACTCTTTGCCGATTTGGTGAAATTTACCTGAGGATTCACGTGACCGTGAAACAAAAGCAGATCCAAACCAAACCAACTCTGTCTTCCTGTTTATGGGTGTTTGTCCAGTGGCTGCTGGGAGTTTCCTCCACCTGCTTCCTGCTTTTTCTTCTTCTCTGCGTTTGCATAAATCACACCTTTTCTTTTTAAGCTGAGCCTCGGCTGTTTAACCTTCATCACAGCGGAGGAACCTCTTCAGGCTAGAACAGCTTGAGATGCAGGATCCCAATTAATTTCATGTGTTGCTCACAATACAAGGACATTACTGAGCACACATGTGTGAACAAGGCTCAGCACAGACATACAAACAGAACTGTTCACGTCTTTGATCCTCATTATTACAAAATGAACACAAAAGAAGCGCAAAGGGTTCATGATGTTCCAGCAGGAATTTGATTTCAGGTCATGGATATTGAAAGTCATCCATGACCTGAAGAGATCAAAACTGGCAGAAGAAAACAGAGCTTTAAAAAAAACTGTTGAACTTTGACCCCAAACTACCTTTAATGTAACTGAGTAATTTATTTAAAAAGTATATATATAAAAAAAAAAATCACTGTCCCATGTTTGGTTTGAGCTGCAGTCCGCCCTCCTTCCTTTGTTTTTACAGCACACTCAAAGGTCACTTTATTAGGTACACCCTCTGTTACCTTCAGAGCTGCCTTCATTCTTCTTCACGGTTCAACAAGCTGCTACAAACGTTCCTCACAGAGTTTTGGTCCATGTTGAGATGACAGCATCACACAGCTGCTGCAGATGTGTCGGCCGCATCCGTGATGAGACTCACATTCCAAAGGTTCTCAGATGGACTGGGATCTGTGACCGTGGGGGTCGTCTGACTACAGTGAACTGACTCACTGTGATGTTCAAGAAACCAGCGTGAAGACGTGTGATCCTGTGACATGGTGTGTTATCCTGCTGAAAGCAGCAACAACACTCAGGCATGCTGTGGAGTTTAAATGATGCTCAGTTGGGCCTAAGAGGTCTAAAGGATGCCAAGAAAATATCCCCACACATCACACCAGCAGCAGATAATGGGCTAATCAGATAATTTAGTTTTTAATTTGCAAAAGTCTTCCCCTTGTGGACATAAACCAATCAGTATGCAGGAAACAGAGACACGCAAATAAAGATACAGAGGGGAAAGTTCATAAACAAAAATGTATAGATTACAGGTTGTAACTGTTTCATTAGATAAACAGAAACAAAATATCACCAAAAGTACTCATTCATCCATCCAAATCACTGAATTCAGGTGTTCCAGTCACTTCCACAGCCACAGGTGTATAAACCAAGCACCTGGCATGCAGACTGCTTCTACAAACATCAGTGAGAGAATGGGCCGCTCTCAATTTCACATGCTGTTGTGCAAATGGAATAGACAACAGGTGGAAATTATTGGCAATTAGCAAGACACACTCAATAAAGGAGTGGTTCTGCAGGTGGGGACCACAGACCACTTCTCAGTACCTATGCTTTCTGGCTGATGTTTTGGTCACTTTTGAATGTTGGTGGTGCTTTCACACTCGTGGTAGCATGAGACGGACTCTACAACCCACACAAGTGGCTCAGGTAGTGCAGCTCATCCAGGATGGCACATCAATGCGAGCTGTGGCAAGAAGGTTTGCTGTGTCTGTCAGCGTAGTGTCCAGAGGCTGGTCAGTTGATCAACCCCCCCCCCATGATCCAACTGTAGCACAGTTCTTTTGTGTAATACTCTTTTGAGTATTACACTCATTCATGCATCAGTCCACTAAATATTCCACAGTCAGCTGTTAGTGGGATTCTAAGAAAGCTGAAGACAATGGGAACGACAGCAACTCAGCCATGAAGTGTGTTAAATCACAGAGCGAGGTCAGTGGATGCTGAGGGTCATAGTGCGCAGAGGTCACCAACTTTCTGCAGAGTCAATCACTACAGACCTCCAAACTTCATGTGGCCTTCAGATTAGCTCAAGAACAGTGTGTAGAGAGCTTCATGGAATAGGTTTCCCTGGCCGAGCAGCTGCATCCAAGCCTTACATCACCAAGTATGATGCAAAGCGTTGGATGCAGTGGTGTAAAGCACGCCGCCACTGGACTCTAGAGCAGTGGAGACATGTTCTCTGGAGGGATGAATCACACTTCTCCATCTGCCAATCTGAGGGATGGAAGGAAACCTCCTGAGAATTATTTCCATATAAATTAGCAGCAGATATTCAAACTGTCAGGGAATTAATTTCTGAGTTTTTTTCCAGGATAATTCATGGACTCATGTTACAGATGTTGACGTTGGAGTTCCCCTTTAATAAGTCAGAAATGATCTTTAATCATGTGCTGCTTCAATGGATTCTTGTCATCAAATGAAAAAAGAAGAAAAATTGTGAAACCAAAGGAAGCGCGGAGCAAAGGCCAGGCTGCTGCTTCTTTAAAGGTCAATGTGTCTCCTCACTCTCAGCTTCACTGCAAGTCTGTCCGAGTCTTTAAATCTCCTCCTCACCTTTCTGTCCAGCTGCAGTGACCTCTGACCTTTCAGAAACACAGAAGCTACAACAGGAAAAAATCAGAGTTAGAGGTTCTTCATCTGTGTCTTCTTTTGGAAAACAAAGTGGTTCTGTGAGCAGGATTGAGTCGGTTTGTTTCTCCTGTCTGTGGAATAAAAGTTCATAGAAAATATTAAAGCAGCCTGTGTGACGGTAACTGCAGGAAGCCTCAGCTCACAGGAGGATTAAAAGATTTACAGAAAGATGCAAAAGCCTGACAACACAAATTAATCAGAGGTCCCATGTTCAAACAGGGGCCATCCCAGAGACTCCACCCCTGCGTCCCCCAGGAAAACCTCCACAACCCGGACTCGGAGAAGCAGGAGACAATGAATGGGAAATGTGTGCAATGCAGTAAAAATTAATTGAAATAAATTAAATTAGAAGCAACAAATGTCACAATAAATCAAACAGAGCTAAGAGGCGTTAAAGGATGAAAAAGATAAAACTGCATGAAAGCAGAGCTGCTCCTGTGTGAACGTGCTGCCCTAAAACAATGTTTTCATGGGGAAAAGAGCTGGAGGTGAAATCAAGTTCAGATTCTAAGAGCTGGAACGAGTAAAAGAAGTCAAGTTTCTCTGTCTGTGGTCCGGAGAGAGGGTGACGTGGAGCGTACACATGCAGAGGAAAGTCAACAAATACAAGAAAGTGTTAAATATAATGAGGTGTTTGGCTGGAAGGAACTTTTTTGAAAGCTACATGCACAGGTGAACAGGCGTGCAACGTGATTCAGCAGCAGGTATGAGTCTCCGAAGGTAAACCTGCATCCAAGAGTCTCCACAGGTGTGGTTAAAACGACCCCAACATCACAGGTAGAGATCAGGGCAGCTCACACCGAAGGACCGAGCAGATCTCAGGATTTGAGACGTTCTCCACCCTCGCTGAGAGAAAGAAACAGCTGTGGGAGCAGCAGGTGGACCTACAGCAGTCACATTACCTACAGCACCACCCTGGATGGTTTCATATTACTGGAGAAGAAGAACAAGAACTTTAAACCCACACCCAGCACAGACTTCCAGTGAAGTGAGGGAGAGGAGGATGATGATGGTTATGCAGCAGGAGGGAGGACATGGGAACACTGGTTTAAACTGGGAACATGAGACCACACAGCATGCTTAGTGTCACTGTCTGACACACGAGGCTGATCCAAACCTCAGCGACACCAAGCTGGACCTGAGTGCTTTATTTCAGAATAACTCTCCGCCCTCCCGAACAGCAGGTGGCAGTAACGCATCATTTCACTGTTTGCCGACCGCCAACGAAACTGCTGCTGACAGTGAAACCAAGCGTGCTGTGTGGTCTCATGTGACGTTCTCGGTGCCGAGGTCAAACGCGAACATGGCGGGTCGGGACCGGGTCGTCTACCTGCTCAGGCAGCTGCAGCGCGCGGCGTAAGTTCGGCGGATGCGCCAGAGTCCGCTCAGGAACCGCACAGTTTTAGAGGTTCCCGGTTAAAGTTCGGTTTCACTGAGGGAAGACCTCAGGAGGCCATGGGTTCTGGATCAGACGGGGCCCTTTGAAATTCGGCTCACCTGTGACACGTGGGGAAGATCCCCCCCCCCTTTTTGTTTTTTAGCCCAGACTCGCTTGTGGTCACCTGTGGCTCCAGTCTGAGTTCAGCTTGGAAAAAAAGGGGGCGAATCTGATTGTTTTCTGTGAGCACAGGAGACCAGGTACAGGTGTGAAGCTGCACCTGCACCCTACATTCAATCTGACTTTCCTTTGGAGGAAGAGAAAAAAAACCCGCCTCCTTTCTTTTCCTTTCCCCTTTTGGGATACCAGTTTTTCTTTGTTAATAATAATAATAACAATAATAATTTCTAACAGGGCTTAACAATATTACAAAGACATGATATTACTGTGTATATATACCTACCCACTTAGGAATCCTCTATAGATCATGGGCAAAATAATTTTATATTAAATATATTTCAAATATTAGAGTATTTACTATAATTTACTATAAAAATATATTTTTATGTGGTCATATTTAATGAATCAGTTTGTGTGTCTGCACAGTGGACTGCAGTTCATGGGCTCAGATATTGGCTGACCTTTTATTATGTGGAGAGGAAAATTTATCCGCAGTGGAGACATCAATCATCCACACTCAACCCTGTTTGGTTAGACTTATTATGCCAATAATTGATCTGTTAACCTGTGCAGGGGGTGTAAGTATGTGTGTCTCCCCATGGCACGATGGGTGTCAGGACCTTACACATGGCCTGGTGTTTTGAGTACTATCCTCACTCACTCATCAGTCCATTGTGCACTATACACGATTCAATCTCGTAATTTATTAGTTTCCCACACTCCGATTGGTCTTCTTTAAATTTTCATTTCTTCCTGTATATTTCGTCCACTAGCTCAGCTTAGGTGTCTAGGACACGGATGCATCGGTATTACGTTTGAGCTTGTTTGTCTTAGCCTGTTTTAGGAGATGGGCCATTAAGGCTTTAAATAAATTTAATATACCCGTATTGTTATTTAGTTTGTTGACTCCTTACAACCTTATATTAATCTTATTTTTTTAGACCTTACTTTCAAATATATGTACTGATAATTCATATTGACCTAAGGTAGTAAAATAATTTTTATGATAATTTAACTCCTCTTCAAAGTGTTAACCTAAAACCTTAATTTTAGATTGAATACAAAAAATTACTCTTAATTGGCTAGGACACACACTCCAGGATTTGAGCAACCCTGGCAGGGCCTTTCTTGGATGAGGGCATCTAGTGATCCCAGGGTCCACTACTGATGATGTGTCTCCAAATTGTACAATAACCAAACCTAAAGGATTGTAGTTCATTCTTAAACCCAATTGACCTATTAGTTACTAGGGACTTTTCACTTGGTGTCTGTCTGGTTAGTACAGCCATCCCAGGATTTCTTGGGGACTGTGTAACCAGAGTGGGCCTGGGAGTTGGGGGATAACCCATAACTGGCCTCTAACCCTAACTATTTAAAACTATTAAAAACCAAAAGCTCCAGTCTGGAAGGATTATACTTTAAATAGGTCTACCTATAATACTCTAACCCTAACCCTTTTTACTTTTAGCCAGGTTTATATAGCCCTAACCTTGTATTTTTACTGTACTCATGTTTATATAGCCGTAACTCTAGTTTAGATTTTATATGGAAATTAGTTTCAATTTAATTCTTTCTTTAGTTTAATACTCCATAGATAACTGCTAGGACTCGTGCCTTTTCCCCCTCCTCCTCTCCTTTTGGAGTTTATTTTGGGAAGGTGATTAGGTCACAGAGTATACCTAATTTGGCACGGTTGTGGTGGAGGCATAGGCGTGCATCCCACTCCTGTTCCCTGTAGAGCTTTGTAAGGTGGATGTAGGACAGTTGTTTTTATATATTGTAATTTATGGTTTGTCAGAAAAGATCCATTTAGGATCAAATTATATAATTTTTAGCTCAGTATAGTGGTCTTAATTATTGATGGGAGTCAGGGAGGGTCTGTTGGAGGAATCGTGGTGCAAGAGACCGGGGAGCGACATGCGCTGGCCAGTGCTTTATACTGTGGCCCCCTATTTTAAACCAACACCAGTTATTAAATAAGTGGGGGTTTTTTTAGGGGGGGGGGCATAGTCAACTTTCTCCAGAAATGGAGTCCAGATTTCTAGTCTGTGGTTCAAATGCTCTGATTCTACTTTTCCTGCTCTTTGAAATCAGCCAATCACAGACTGTGCCTTACCTAGGAGCAGGGTCAAAGTACCCGCCCCTCCCTCAGAGATTTCCTCCTGGTCTGAAGTCCGCTCTGGAAGCTTCAGGGTGTTTGTTAGGCTGTGAGGTCAGGTTCAGGTCCCTCTCAGTGGCTCCATCTTTGGATCAGTTTGAGTTTAAACGCTGAAGCTGATCTTACACACTGAGCTCTTTACTGCTCTGAATGTGCTGAATGCTGAATACTGCTGTGTGTCTCTGTGTGTGACTCTGTGAACAGGTGCAGATGTCCTGCTCACTCCAGCACTTTCCACCAGGGTAACCTGCACTCATTAATCATCATAAGGTGTGCATGTACAGTCTTATGAACGTGGATCAATGATTGATGAATGTTTTTTCTCTGCAGATGTTGGAGCTGCTCCCTGCATAGTCCGGAAAACCGACTATGCCTTCGAGGTAATGTCACACCAGACTCTGTTTAAAAAGCTCGGCTCAGCTTTGAGGCATCAGAAGATGTAACTCATTAATAAAGTTACTGCCACATTCACACAAGTCTCTGATGGTTTCAGCCAACCACAAACCATCTGTGTGTCTGCAGAGTCTCCCATTGGTTCGTTTTTATGTTCACGTCTGGCCCCATAATGGTTGTCTGTGTGTGTGTGTTAAAATCCACAGGAAATCACTGAGAGTGGCTCATCAGCGTCAGAGCAGAGTGAGGAATGAAAGCTTAGAATATTTTCCTGCATTTCTTTTCCACAAGGAGCTGAAACTGTCAGAGCTGCTCACATTCTGAAGGTTTATTTAAAGCTGAACTTTGACCTCAGGAAATTATTAATTAGAATATAAATGGAGGCTGCATGAAGTCGGCAGTTCCTCTGGTGTTCAACAGAGGCTCCAGCAGTGAATTAGCCCCCCCTCCTTTTTTTAATGGGCGGACCTGTATAAGCTTTATTGAGGCTTGATCTGCTGATCTAGAACCCCCAGGTCCAGAGGTCATATGAACAGGGCGCAGGCGGCATTTGAGTGGAAGCACCTTGTCTTAGAGCAGAGGGTCCATCAGCCCAACTAGGCATTAAAAATCTGGTAGAAGTATGTCAGAAGAAACACTTAAAGGCACTCAGAGACACTGATCACAACAGAGTGTAAAGATGAATCATGCTGAGTCTATGAAGCTCTAAGAAGAAGAGCTGCGCTCACTTCTCTGTTTCCTTCAGATGGCGAGTTCCAGCATCCGCTACGGAGGAGGAGTCAGCAGAGAGATTGGCATGGTAACCCTCTTCATCACTCTTTCCTGTGTCAGCTGATGAAATACCCTCTGATTGGTCAGATTAAAATCTTGAAAAGCAGCTGGATTCCTGTCACAGTGCAGACAGATTCATTAACCTGCTCATTCAGCAGCTTTCATTCCTGCACCTAAAGAAGCTCCAAAAAAGTCAATTCAATTTTATTTATATAGCGCCAAATCACAACAAACAGTCCCTTCAAGGCACTTTATTGTAAGGTAAAAGACCTACAATAATACAGAGAAAACCCAACAGTCAAAACGACCCTCTATGAGCAAGCATTTGGCAATAGTGGGAAGGAAAAACTCCCTTTTAACAAGAAGAAACCTCCAGCAGAGATTAATAATTAATTATTAAATGCGTAAGGGAAGCATGTGTAATGTGAATAAAATTGGTCCTAGCAGAGAACCCTGTGGAACTCCATATTTAACCTTAGTGTGTGAAGAAGACTCCCCATTTACATGAACAAATTGGAGTCTATTAGATAAATATGATTCAAACCACTGCAGTGCAGTACCTTTAATACCTATGACATGCTCTAATCTCTGTAATAAAATGTTATGATTACAGTATCAAAAGCTGCACTGAGGTCCAACAGGACAAGCACAGAGATGAATCCACTGTTAGAGGCTGTAAGAAGATCATTAGTAGCCTTCACTAATGCTGTTTCTGTACTGTGATGAATTCTGAAACAAGAGGAGGAAGTCTTTAAAATTCCAACAAGAGACAAACTGTTGGAGCTCTAAAGATGATTTTTTTTAACACTTTTTTCCAGCTGTTCACTTCAAGTCCAATTCCAGGAACTCACAAATGAGACACAGACTTCCTCTGAGTCAGGATCATCTTATTGTCTGATCCTGATTCTGTGGACTCCCCCCCCTGACCATCTCAGATGTTCCTGAATAAATTCCAGGTTAAAGATCCTCTTCTGAGCAGGAACAGTGGAATGTGTCAGTTCCCTGCTGTCCTCACTTTTCTAAGGGTTTTAAGGGATGAAGGTCGGCCTGTTTCCTGATGTTTGTCCAGCCTCTTCTGTTAAATTCCATGATGGAGAAACTGGTGGAGCTCAGGCTTTGGGGTGTTTGAGGGTGAATATCTGCTCCTGTGGCTCAGTGAACCTGGCCTCTGAGGAGTGGAGCTCAGGTGAGCTCAGAGTGACAGATGGAGGAGGTGTGACCTGTGAGGGCAGGTTTGGAGAATATTCTTTAAAACTGTCTAAAGAATGTTTCTCACCTTCGTCCAGATTCAGGCTGATGTTCCCTAGCTGTGACACCATGGAGCAGATCCACAAACAGCAGGTTTCTGTTCATTTTCCCAGCAGGAATGTTTTAGAGACAGCCGGGAGCCATTATTCCTGCTAAGATGTTGATCTTTGCCCTGGGATTCTTTTAGGAACATCTCAGATGGTCACATGGGAAGTTTTTTGCTTTTTTTTTTTTTTTAATGTGATAAACTAAGATGGAGTGACCCATTTGACTCTCTTGTCTTTCCTTGGTTAGATAGTCACTAATTAGACTTCTGTGCTGGGTCTTTTTGGAGCCTCTGTACACAACCTACGCAAGTGGTGAGCGCCGTTGCCTCATTTATGCTTGTATGAGCTGGATTATGGATGATTATTACCTTGTGGTTGTGAGCCTGTGATTTATATGCGGTGCCAGCCGACAGAAACCAAAAATGCTGGGACTTTTTCCCCTGCTTGGTCCTCACTCTTTGTGGTCAGTTTTTTTGGCAGCAAACATATTTGTCCCTCTGTTTTGGTTTTTTTTCCACTTTCTTCATTCCCTCACGTCCATTCTGATAGTTTCATCAGTCTCCCTCCAGGAATTTGCTCACATTCGTGAGTCCTTATATTGATGATTATTATTCCTGATTGTTATTCTCTCACTGATAAATTCAAGGTTTTATCTACAATTTCAGTTCCTCTTAGTTTTGTAAGCGCACAATACAGTTTCAGTTGTTGTTTTTTCTTTTTGATTATCATTTTTAATTTCAGTTAACAGAAACATTTTTTCAGTTTTTATTTCGTTCATTTTCAGTAACGATAATAACCTTGTGCAGGACCTGCAGAACCTCGGGGCTAAGAACGTCTGCGTCATGACGGACAGGAACTTGTCCCGCCTCCCTCCGGTGAAGGCTGTCCTGGAGTCTCTGGTGAAGAACAGAGTCGAGTACAAAGTCTACGACGCCGTCCGGGTCGAACCCACGGACTCCAGGTGAGTCAGATGAGGTCAGTGTCGCGGGTAATGTCCTGCTCTGTGATTGTCTGTCAGGTGCAGAGACAAAAGCATGCTGTTGTGTCCAAAATGTCCCATCAGAGCAGCGTGACTGTGAGGGAAGTCCATCATAGCCACAACATGAAACCCCACTCAGAGGTCACGGGTATCACCAACTTCCTCTGTTAACGCAGGCTCTCTGTGGCTGTTAAATCAAATCCGATCAATCCAAAAAAAATAAACAAACAGGAGTGCAGGGTTAATTTTGACAGCAAATTTTGGTTTAGTTTTAATCATAGTCTTTTGACGAAAATGTAATATAGTTTTAGTCATAATTTATCCATCTGAATAGTTTTAGTATAGTTGTAGTCGACTAAAATATAAAGGATGTGAAATTAAAGTCATTAAACACACTTACACGAAATTAAACATTTATTAAAAATTATGCAATATTATTAATGCTTGAAAGACCAACACACACACAAACATACTGAACAAACAACATCTTTATTTACCTGACCTTGTTTATTGACCATAACAATAAAAATATTGATGAATAGGCCTGCTCTGCCGGAAAATATTGCTTTGTTCATAACAAATTGCACATTACTTTCTTTATAAAACTGAGTACCAACAAAAAGCAGCAGTGCCATTAGTGCAAAAATAAACACCAAAATAAACAAAACAGCAAGTTTATTAATTAGTAAGCAAGACGTCAAAGGAGAAATGTGTCCATACATCGTCTGTTCTCTTTCTCCCTGCTGACACTGTCTACATAACTTAGTTCTACCAAAAGTAACGACAAATCACAAGCTAGTGTGGCCTTCCTGGGTTTCAATCAAATTTGTGCAACTGTGCGTTTGATTGGATGTTTTCCACCCTGTCAAAAAATTAAATCAGATCTGATTGGATGTTGTCCGCTCCAAGCATTTTCATTAATTTATGAAAGAATCAATTAATTTCGTCATCGTTTTTATCCTTCTAGGTAGTTTTTATTTAGTTATCGTCTCATTTTCATCATGAAAAAAAAGGGTCGTTGATAAAAAAAAAAAAAAACTATGACGAAAATAGTTTGTCAACGAAATTAACACTGCAGAAGCGAAGCGTCAAAAAGTCGTACTCTGAAAAAGCTGAGCAGGATTCTAGAGAAAATCCATGAAAGGATCATCCGGAGTGAAACACAGAAGCATGTTCCTGTTGGAACGGCCACGTCATGGCAGGAAATCAATAAGATGATCAATAAGTGAAGTGAGTAAGCGCCATCTCTGCTGGCTTTCAGCTTTAAAGATGCCATCTCCTTTGCTAAGAACAACTCCTTCGACGTGTTCGTGGCAGTGGGCGGCGGCTCGGTGATTGACACGTGTAAAGCAGCCAATCTGTACGCGTGTCACCCCGACGCTGACTTCCTGGACTTCGTCAATGCTCCAATTGGCAAAGGGAAGCCAGTGGGCGGAGCCGTGAAGCCGCTGATCGCAGGTACTACATGTCCCACATTTGCCCTCCCTCCTCAGCTTTGTGGTTGACTTTGGGTTTTTGTGTCCAGTTCCCACGACTGCAGGCACCGGCAGCGAGACCACCGGGGTCGCCATCTTCGACTACGAGCCCCTGAAAGCCAAAACAGGTAAAAATAAATAAATAAAATAAAATAAAAGGGTAAAAAACAGGTGCGAAACAGGGACACGAACACAGTGAAACTCATGGATTTTACTGAGCTGCTTTAGAAAGTGAATCAATTAAGATTTAATAGAAATCATAAATCAGCCAATAGAAACCTGGCTGCTGTTCAGGAGCTGTTATTCATCATCTACGATGCAGACACATTTAGCTGTGTTTGGCTGTTTATGCTCAGGTATCGCCAGCAGAGCCATCAGACCCACGCTAGGCATCGTGGACCCGCTGCACACACTGAGCATGCCTGAGAGAGTCGCCGCCAACAGCGGCTTCGACGTCCTCTGGTCTGTGTGTCCTTAAGGATGTTTATTCATTTCCTGTTTTCTGCTACATTTCATTTTGAAATTCATCTATTATTACAGTAGAAATTACCTAAGTCGAAGTCGCACAAATCACAAACGTTAATTCTAATAAAATCATCGCCTAAATTGGATCATACAAGTCAGATTTTCACCTACCTCAGATGAAAAATCTGGACCCATTGTAAAACATTTCCAATTAAATATGATCGCATAAGTCGGATGAGTTAGCTCCTGTCACACCCAACTCCATGCATCGGCTCATTCGTGCACAACTACACACACACACACACACAAACAACGTCTGGAGCTTGCTTGAATTTCTATACAGTCATGTGATGTCTGGATTAGCTGCACTGGGCGAATCAGTTCATTTCACTGGAGGCAATCATGGAAAGCACAAGAGTCAAAAAAAGTCAGCTAAAAATTTGCACTTATGAGCAAAAATACAAGATTATATGAAGCAGAAAGCCATGAAATTCGATATTGGACCCCAAACTGTCAGCCGGATAAAATTCCATGGGCCATTTGAATCAGACTTGGGTGATTTCTACTTTATTAATGTTGTTGTTGTTGTTAGACTTTGATTTTTATTCAAAAAACTGATGAAATAAATAAAGTCAGATGTGTGAAACAGGACTTATTTGTTGGGCGGTGCTCAGGAACATGAAGGGAACACTTGGATCGCACACTGATGAATGAAATGATCCCTAAGATGCCACAAAGTTTTCTGTGACAGCACGTATAGACGTGGCATGCCAGAGGAGCTGGACTTCCCTTCTGGCCCGAACACGCTGCAGGTACCGTCTCGCACCAGGAGCGGTGACGAGCAGGTTACCGAAAAGCCAAACTGGAGACCCGATCCCGATTTGGACGTGAGCAGGTGAAATGTTTGGCTGTGACGATGGAGTGTTCCCTTCAGTTTCTTGGAGTTACTGCCACCCTGAGGTGAGACGCTTCCATCACCCTGATCGATCTCTGCTCTTCAGCCATGCTCTGGAGTCGTACACCGCCCTGCCCTACGACCAGAGGAGCCCTTGCCCCGCCAACCCCATCAACCGTCCCGCCTACCAGGGTAGCAACCCCATCAGTGACATCTGGTCCCGCCACGCCCTCCACATAGTCGCCAAGTACATGAAACGGTACGCCCCTACTGAAAGCAAGGTAGAGATCTTAAAATTAGCTCCAGCCGCAGGTTGGTTGGTTGGTTGTTTGATTGATTGATTGATTGATTGGTTAATAACAGAGCCGTGCAGAATCCCGAGGACCTGGAGGCTCGGTCCAGTATGCACTTGGCCAGTGTGTTTGCTGGGATCGGCTTCGGGAATGCCGGCGTTCACCTGTGGTGAGAAACATCCCATAACTTCCTTTTAACCAGCAGCTTGTTGGGGCTGATCAGCTGATTTCCTGTGAAAGGCCTGAAACTGAAAGGTGGTTCAGTGTGTGTCAGACTACACGCTTCACTTCCCTCAAACTTCATCAGTGTCCTCTGGAATGAAATGGATCTGTTTCTACAGCTGATCTGGGTTTTTTAATGTCACCTGTAATTTCAGGTGTTTTTTAACACTTTAATCACATTGAAACTTTATTTTAGGGGCGTATCTTCCTGTTTCAGACACAGTGATCCAGATTAGATCCAGGCTCTAAAGCTTCATCTCCACCTTTGTTGAGTTGGGGTTAGACGTGCCTTCACGGGAAATGAGGAGCTGACTTGTCTGCTTTCACCCTGTGTCTCTGAACAAACCTGTCTGTGGTTCCTTCCCTCAGTCACGGGATGTCCTATCCCATCGCAGGAAATGTCAAGACTCACTCAGCCAAGGGATACAACGTGGAGCACCCCCTTGTGGTGAGTGATCACAGCACACATCACAGCTGGACCTGAAAACAGATGTTCTAAGCAGAGATCAGAGCTGCTGTGCTGCAGGTGTGCAGGGGAGTACAACAGAGGAAGTAAAATGTCCATAGTTTGCTCAACGAGTTTTTCATGCAAGAAAGTTAATAAAAGTGAAATGAGCTGTCTTTGTGATATTTATGGTGAGATTTAGGAATGTCTGTACCTAAATGTAGGAATGGAAAGTTCTTTGGGTGATCTAACATTTCTACACAGAGATGCAGTCAGTTGATTCCAGTAATTACCTGTGAGAGTGACGCAGCTCAGCAGCTCAGCAGCTCAGAAACAAGCACACCTGGTGGGAGAGAGTGAAGTCGCCACAGAAATGACCCTCAGGTTTGCTCATGTTTCTCTGTGAAAACTGTGAGGCAGCTCAGACCAGTGAGAGGAGACGGAGGGACGGTCAGTGTTTGTCCTGAGGACTGAGACTGAGCTCAGGATTTATCCAGAGGAGAGCTGCATCATTACAGAGCTGCACTATTAGCATGATTTCCCGTCAGATCCTGAGCTGTCCCCGAGTTTATGAAGGTTTTTCTGCAGGCTGTGTGAGGCTGCAGGTACTCAATAAAGCCTGACACACAAACAGTCACATTAACACCTGCAGTTTGACACATTTCTATGACTGACAGAGAGAAGAAACTATATGAAAATCCCGCCTGTGCACCACTGAGACATTTCATTTCTGAGCTAAAAACCTGAAATTCAGTTCAGTTCTGCTGGTTTGATGGTTGAGGACAGAGGGACTCAGCTCCTAACATGCAGCGTAGAGTTACGGGACCGAGCAAAAGTTTCAGCTCTGCGCTCACAGCTTTGAGCCATCCACCCATCACAGTTACACCTAACCCTTCAGTCCAAATAAATGAACTCCAACTATCAGAAATCCCACAGCCAGAATTACACAGAATTAGGTTTACTGTTAAACTGCGTGCAGCAAACCTAGGATTCATTGAAATATTTTCTTCCCAAAGTTTTGTGTTGTGAAAGTAAAACTCCTGCAAATATGTGTGCACTAAGACCTGCTGCGTTCTGACCCTCTGCTTTCAATCCCAGCTGCAGCTTTCTATCTCCAAACGGGGCTTTGCTGTGGTGCAGAGTGTTTGTGAGCCTGTCCCGTGGACACGGTTATTTCTACAGCTGACATCATTATATATGGAGTAGTAGGAGTTTCCCTGTCAGAGCTCGCAGCGGAGCCACAATAATGGATTTGTTTCAGATTTGGAGTCAGAATCGATCCATAACGAACGCAAGTGCAGTCACACAGCTCTGCAGCATCATCCATCATGTGCAACACTGGAACATCTGTCAGAACGCTCTAGTTATTCCTGTCTGAATCTTACAGGATACGATACTGACTTTAATAAATACTTGCAGCGTTACATGGTGTGCAGGAAACGACGGTGATGCGTGCATTTACGTGGGTGCGGCCGTCCCTGTGTAAGCAGAGTACGTGGACGGGATCTGATGCTGAATGTTTGTGTTGTGCGGGTCGGCTTTTTGTAATGAAGCAGCTCTCATCTGGATGAGCTGTCGGATCTGTGAACTATGCAGAAAATCGGAAGGTGATTGGAGAGCAGTGACCCAAGGCAGTTCCCTGAGGAACATCACGCAGATCTGCACTGAAGCAGAACCTGACTGTGTCTGAGACTCACATGTGCAGCTTTTAAAATGAAGTTTGAAGATGAAACGTTGTGTTGGACTTTGTGTTTTCAGCCTCACGGACTCTCCGTCGTACTCACGTCTCCGGCTGTCTTCAACTTCACAGCCCCGATGTGTCCGGAGCGCCACCTGGAGGCCGCGGAGATCCTCGGTACCTGAACGCCTTACACGACACAGATTCACATTGTACTGTCAGATTTGATGCATCCAACCTCCACTCCCAGACTAGGGTGAGACGAATAAAACAACTCAGAAGTACGACAGAAATAAAATGCAGAGGAACATCCAAGGCAGGTAATAAATACATCCAGTGAAGAGACTTTGGGGCATTTAAGACTATTTAAGGTATTCAGCAATAAGGTTTAAGGGTTTTAAAGGGCTCAGTGTACCTTCAAGAAGTTTAAGGTATGATTAATTCTTAAAATTAAGGATTTCTTTTAACAGCAGCAGCACTTTATTCAATATAACCATAAAATATCCAAATAAACTAAAACTTGCTTCATTCATCAAAGAATCTGTGCTGCATTCAAGTGCAGTTACAGACTCTGTGCTGCATTCAGGTGCAGATATCCGGCAGGTGAAGCGGGAGGATGCGGGTGCAGTTTTGGCCGACATGCTGCGTCAGTTCCTGTTTGAGCTGCAGGTGGAGGATGGACTGGGAGCCGTAGGATACACCAAAGATGACATTCCAGCGCTGGTGAAAGGAACCATCCCTCAGGTGGGTCTGAGTCCCCGTCCAGAAGGCCTAAACCCGGCCCAGCCTGTTCCTGAGTCCTTTAGAAGGAAGTCTTATTGATTGATGTATTGAATTATTGGTGGAAATTTATGCGATTGATTCTGCTGGTTTGTTTCCAGGAGCGAGTGACCAAACTGTCTCCCAGAGTGCACACAGAGGAGGACCTGAGCCAGCTCTTTGAGGCCTCCATGAAGCTCTACTGAGCTCAGCTGCAGTCCCCCCACAGCCACTAGAGGATGCTGTTTCCTGGGTGTTAAACCCTTCCCCAGCTCCCAATCAGCAGTTTGAGCTTTGATTAGTGAAAATCTGATGGAAATATTGAAGATGAAAGAGTTTTTCTCATGTTTAATCTGCTCTAACAGAGAAATGATTTTATAAAATCCAGCTTCACGGGAAAAATATCAGTTGTGTTTTAGATGTACGATTGTGTGTTTCTGCCCCAGAAACTGATTCTCTCTGGTTTGAAATGTGGTTAGGAATTGTTATTAGATCCTAATAAGTTGCTGGATTTGGAAACAGTTTTTCAGCTCATGTTCAAATAAAGTATGAGGAGCAGCTTTGAAACTGTTTTTTTTTTATTTTATTTTTTTACTGATGATCAATTAAATTTGTGAGAACTTGAGTCCTGACTTTATTTGTGTAGGTTATACATACACTGCTCAGAAAAAAATAAAGGGAACACTCAAATAACACATCCTAGATCTGAATGAATGAAATATTCTCATTGAATACTTTGTTCTGTACAAAGTTGAATGTGCTGACAACAAAATCACACAAAAATCATCAATGGAAATCAAATTTAGTAACCAATGGAGGCCTGGATTTGGAGTCACACACAAAATTAAAGTGGAAAAACACACTACAGGCTGATCCAACTTTGATGTAATGTCCTTAAAACAAGTCAAAATGAGGCTCAGTATTGTGTGTGGCCTCCACGTGCCTGTATGACCTCCCTACAACGCCTGGGCATGCTCCTGATGAGGTGGCGGATGCTCCTGAGGGATCTCCTCCCAGACCTGGACTAAAGCATCACCAACTCCTGGACAGTCTGTGGTGCAACGTGACGTTGGTGGATGGAGTGAGACATGATGTCCCAGATGTGCTGAATGGGATTCAGGTCTGGGGAACGGGCGGGCCAGTCCATAGCTTCAATGCCTTCATCTTGCAGGAACTGCTGACACACTCCAGCCACATGAGGTCTAGCATTGTCCTGCATTAGGAGGAACCCAGGGCCAACCGCACCAGCATATGGTCTCACAAGGGGTCTGAGGATCTCATCTCGGCACCTAATGGCAGTCATGCTACCTCTGGCGAGCACATGGAGGGCTGTGCGGCCCTCCAAAGAAATGCCACCCCACACCATTACTGACCCACTGCCAAACCGGTCATGCTGAAGGATGTTGCAGGCAGCAGATCGCTCTCCACAGCGTCTCCAGACTCTGTCACGTCTGTCACATGTGCTCAGTGTGAACCTGCTTTCATCTGTGAAGAGCACAGGGTACCAGTGGCGAATTTGCCAATCCTGGTGTTCTCTGGCAAATGCCAAGCATCCTGCACGGTGTTGGGCTGTGAGCACAACCCCCATCTGTGGACGTCGGGCCCTCATACCATCCTCATGGAGTCGGTTTCTAACCGTTTGTGCAGACACATGCACATTTGTGGCCTGCTGGAGGTCATTTTGCAGGGCTCTGGCAGTGCTCCTCCTGTTCCTCCTGCCAAACCGGTCATGCTGAAGGATGTTGCAGGCAGCAGATCGCTCTCCATGCTGTCTCCAGAGTGTGTCTTGCTAATTGCCAATAATTTCCACCTGTTGTCTATTCCATTTGCACAACAGCATGTGAAATTGATTTTCAGTCAGTGTTGCTTCGTAAGTGGACAGTTTGATTTCACAGACCTTTGATTTACTTGAAGTTACATTGTGTTGTTTAAGAGTTCCCTTTATTTTTTTTTGAGCAGTGTATTTCTGTTAACTTTAAAACACAAACTGGAAACTTTTAGCAGATGATCAAACGGCTCATTTTACGGGCCTGACGTGTGTGTGTTTGTGTGTGTGTGTGTGTGTGTGTGTTTCTCAGAAGAGCCTCCCTGTTGTTGTTTTAATCCACTTTAATCTGATCCAGGAACAGTTGCTATATAAACCTGATCTGATGTGTTTAATGGGTTTAACCCTGAATGCAGAAAATGAGCTAAACATGGACTGACCCTGAACACAGCACAGTGCACACCTGAGTTCACGTGTGTGACTCAGGTGGAAGGTAGTAAATGAAGAATCCTCCCCATTACATTTCTTATTTTTAGCCTGAAGTTTGTAGTTGCTTAGGTGCCTGTCCTTAGGTTAGGACAGGTGTGCAGCAGGATAAGACTGAATGGTAAATGGACTAGTTCTTATATAGTATTTTTCTACCTGAGGACACAAAGTGCTTTATACAACACAACTGCATTTACCCATTCACACAAATACAAGCACTGTTTGTTTTATTTCAAAGTGCTTTCTTTCTAACATTCACACATTCATACTTTGACGGTTGCATCGGAGAGCAATTTGGGGTTCAGTATCTTGCCCAAGGATACTTTGGCATTCAGTCAGGAATTGAACTACCAACCTTCCAATTAGTAGATGACCTGCTCTACCTCCTCAGTCACAGCCACCCCAGAAGAGGTGAGCATCATAAGTTCTCCTAGTCTGCTCATTTCCAGCTCCCATTCTGGGACTCTCACAGAGCAGCTTTGCATGATTCACAGTTCAAAATAAAACTCTTTATCTGACACTGTGCCTCTGTGCAGTGCATCAGTTCATCTGTCTGAAGCAAACTGTTTTTGCTCCTCCCCCTATGAGACAACTGTCAGGAAGCAAGTGCAATTCAGTTTTATTTATATAGCACCAAATCACAACAGTCGCCTCAAGGTGCTTTATATTGTAAGGTAAAGACCCTACAATAAAACAGAGAAAACCCAACAGTCAAAATGACCCCCTATGAGCAAGCACTTGGTGACAGTGGGAAGGAAAATCTCCCTTTTAACAGGAAGAAATCTCCAGCAGAACAAGAGGCAGGGGAGAGTGACAGGACAAAAGACATGCTGTGGAAGAGAGCCAGAGATTAATAATAACTAAATGCAGAGTGGGGTATAAACAGAGTAAAACGAGGTGAATTAAAAGAAACAGTGCATCATGGGAACCCCCCAGCAGCCTAGGCCTATAGCAGCATAACTAAATGATGGTTCAGGGTCACCTGATCCAGCCCTAACTATAAGCTTGATCATAAAGGAAAGTTTTAAGCCTAACTTTAAAAATAGAGAGGGTGTCTGGCTCCTGAATCCAAGCTGGGAGCTGGTTCCATAGAAGAGGGGCCTGAAAGCTGAAGGCTCTGCCTCCCATTCTACTCTGTAGTATCCTAGGAACCGCAAGTAAGCCAGCAGTCTGAGAACGAAGTGCTCTAATTTTAGAAATATTGCCTAAATGCAAAAAAGCAGTCCTACATATTTGCTTAATATATGCATTGAATGATATATCCTGCTCAAAAATGGAGACCAAGATAATGCCATCCAGACTAAGTATCTGGTTTGACACCATGTTTCATCATTGTTTACAAACTGTTAAAGGGTCTATTGATGTGTATCATCTGGCTTCATGGACAGATAAAGCTAAGTATCATCTGCATGACAATGAAAATTTATGCAATGCTTTCTAATAATACTGCCTAAGGGAAGCATGTTCAATGTAAATAAAATTGATCCTAGCACAGAACCCTGTGGAACTCCATAATTAACCTTAGTGTGTAAAGATGAATCCCCATTTACATGAACAAATTGGAGTCTATTAAATAAATATGATTCAAACCACTCTGTAATAAAATGTTATGGTCAACAGTATCAAAAGCTGCACTGAGGTCCAACAGGACAAGCACAGAGATGAGTCCACTGTCAGAGGCTGTAAGAAGATCATTTGTGACCTTCACTAATGCTGTTTCTGTACTGTGATGAATTCTGAAACCTGACTGAAACTCTTCAAATAAACCGTTCCTCTGCAGATGATCAGTTAGCTGTTTTACAACTACTCTTTCAAGGATTTTGGAGAGAAAAGGAAGGTTGGAGATTGGCCTATAATTAGCTAAGACAGCTGGGTCAGTGATGGCTTTTTAAGTAGCAGCAGTTTGATTACAGCCACCTTGAAGGCCTGTGGTACATAGCCAACTAATAAAGACAGATTGATCTATATTTAACATTGAAGCATCAATTAATAGAAAGACTTCTTTGAGCAGTCTAGTAGGAAAGTGATCTAATAAACACATTGATGGTTTTGAGGAAGTAACTATGGGAGTAGAGGGGCAAGGCTCGTCACCGTGACGTGTAAACCTGCTAAAACCAGCTTCTAGTTCTTTAATGTGAACCTATCTGTACACGCTGGATCCTGAATCTGACCGACAGCGTCCTGACCCAATCTCAGTCCTGTTGCTCTCGTGTCTGTGATGCCATCATGTTTTGTGTGTATCCTGTGGTTCCACCTCAGGGACCTTCTTGTTATGGTGATTGATGGCTTTGTCAGGCTGTGCCTGAGCCATCCTGACCTGCTCCTCGAGATTTTCAGCACCATGGCTCCACGTTTGCTGCCACAATCTGGTTTTGCTGACGTATTTCTGGGTTTTGCACACACCAATTTTGTAGTCCTCCACATCTCTGATGTGACATTCGAGTTGACCAATCATAGCCTGGTGAGTTGGCTGATCTCCCTGATGGGGAACGCATATCCATGAGTAGCTTGTTACTGAAACCTCTGAATGAAGCTGTGACGTTACAGCAGCTAAGACTGAATATGCACAGATTCATGTGCAGGAAATGTCTAAATGTTGTTCATCATCTGATAATGTCTCTGATTGGAGGAAGCGGTATTCTGTGAGGAAGAAGGGTCAAATGACCCATGAAACAGACATTTTTATGTGGGCGTGCTCAGAATGTGAAGCCCGATTTAACAGAGGAAGTTGATAACCACCGTGGTGATACCTGTGATCTCTGACTGCGGTTTCAGGTTTAAGCAAATGCAGAGGAAGCCTGGCTGTGATGGACCTCGGTGCCAACCTATCAGGTATACTTTGATGGTGCTGCTTCATTCAGCTCAAAATAACACAGAGTCAGGAGTGTAGCTAAAGGGGGGCATGGTGTATACCCCCAGAGATGTGAGATGGCTTTTATTTCTACCACTCAATACAGTGAAACAGATGTACAGCTGGAAGCAAACTGTGTTTTGCTCGCCTGGTTACCCGTTAGAGTTCAGCCACGCTCCTGATTTACGGAGGCTGGATGTGCGTCCACGAGGAAAAGCATCAGAGCTGAGTTTAGACCAGTTTCACTCTTTTGATTCTCTGAGAAGAATAATCCTTCAAAGAGCCAAATCTGTTGGCTGGACTGTTTCTCCGAGTCATCGTGTCCCGTTATAAATGTGCTGAGCTGTGTGTGTGTGTGTGTGTGCGTGTGAGAGGATTAGTGCTGCAGGTATTTAAGCTCACAGCAAGTTGTGTGTATGTGAACAGACAGCATGCAGCAGATCTACAGACACAGCAACGAACAGTTTGAGGTTTATACCACCGTCTTCTCCCCCAGGGTGAGTGAAAACACACAGCTTTACCTTTCAGCAAACACACTCTAACACCCTGAGTCATGTTTGTGTGTCTAAGTGATGCAGACAGGAAGTTCAGGAGTGAATCCTTTATGGATGCTGCATCAGTTCTTCTCGAACCCTCTGTCAGCTTCTTGAACCCTCTGTCAGTGTTTGTTGTTGGTTGAAGCCAGATGTGTGTGTTCTTGTAGGATCTCAGCAGCTGCTTTGTGCTAGTGTTGCTTTCATGCAGCTCCAGATGTTTTCAGTGGCTGATGGTTTGGACTGCATTCAGGTCGGTTTAGCAGCTGTACTCTTGTCCTGTGGAGCTGTGCAGCTGGAGTACGAGCTCAGTGAGGTTTGCTCATCTTCTGCTGGGATAAGAAAGAGCTTCTCTGAAACAGACGGTGTCTGGATGCCAGCAAATGTTGCTCCTAAACCTGGAGATATGGTTCAGCATTAACGGGGCCTTCACAGATGTCCAGGTTACCCCTGCCTGTGCACTAATGCCCCCCCCCAGCTCAGCTTCTGATTGTTCAGAGCACCGTTTTCCTGTCAGTCCATCTGAAATGTGTGGAGTGTTTCTGGAATGTTAATGCAGCTTCTTTTTTTTTTAGACAACTTTTCCAGTCTTGTGTTGCTCCTGTAACAACCCCATTGAAACATGCTGCTGACATTAAGACATCAAGTTCAAAATAAGAAGATAAATAAAACTTCTTAATTTCATGTGTTGTTTTTGTAGTATTTTCTGTGAAATTTAGGCTTGAACTGATCTACACATCTTACACAGAATCCCAGCTTTTTGGAACAATTTGAACATCAAAAATCTTTTTTGGATCATATTAATGAAGACATGAATAAGCTCTCAGATGGTTCATTGATGACCTGCTGGTGTCGGATCAGAACAAACAACAAAGAGCACCCTTCTGCTCAAGTCCTGACAGTGGAACCCGTCCTCGTTCTCCGAGCGTTACATACTGACGCTCTGCACCGGCAGCTGGCATCTCTCATACAGACGGCTTCATCTGGCATCGATGCTGCAATGTCTCAGCAATCCACTCACAGGCGTGTTTGCTGAAATGACCATCAAAGTCAAATGTTAAGCTGTTTTATTTTAGTGCAGCTTCGGTTTCACTCTGTCTGGTTAGATGGAACTTGATCAGGTTTCGGGAAAAGGCTGGTTTTTAGATTCAAATTCATCAGCATGATTAAAAAAAATCACTCTAAAAAGTACCTTACTGCACGAGGTCCTGACAGGTGTCAACATGTGACATATAAGAGCAAGCTGGACAGTTTTACCTGCAGCGAGTCGACCAATTGAAAGGTCTGGGGACATTAAAAAGCTGCGAGCAGATCCAGAACATCTTTCAGAACTTGCAAGGTAACAGGCTCTTTCATGAGCCATGAAGGTCTCAAATGTTACAGCTGACTTCCTGTAACGGGAATGCAGGTCTGATTAAACTCAGGTGTGTGCAGGACTCAGAGTTCCTCTGAACCTGGTTCCTTGAACATTCATATCTTTCAGTTCCTACTTCTTCTGATTCAATCCTGTCTCCAAGCAGCTGAAGCCCACAGCTTTGCCTGTAGCCAGAGCTCACACTCTGAGCTGGGTCAGTCTCAGACCGCAGAATGGAATAAAGCAGCTGATGAGTCAAACTGCTGCCTGTTATGTCACCTTTACAGTTTCTCTCAACTAATTTGGTGAGCGCTTTCAGTGTTCATCATCAGTCTGAAATGAGAACATCCTTTTTCCACAGGGTTAACCTCTGAAGATCTACCAGGTCACCAGTGAATGCCTTGGGATTAGGCTGCACTTTAGCTACCTTAGATCTGCCTAGCTTCAGGAACTAGAAGTCACCTATAGTACCTTTAAGATGAAGCCTCACCTTACACATCTTCAGTTATAAGACTGAAGATGAGGACAGGGAGCATCCAGCTTATTATCAGCATATAGCTCAAAGCAAGACGGGTAAGATATGCATAGAAAAGTGAACAGATCATTGGCGACCCGGTGGATGTCAAGATGTGAAGGCGTGACATCAGACCTTCATTTGTCGATGTTTTGTACAGAAGAAGGCTGCCCGAAAATCACATGCTATTCCTCAGAAAAACCATTAGCATGATTAAAGCTTTAATCTGGCAGATTACATCTTCCAATGTGTCTCTGATCCTTTAATCTGTGTTTGAACAGACCTGATCAGCAGTTGTCTCCTACATCCTCTCCTATAAATGAGGAATCTGCGTGCTGGCACCATCCTGAACCACTGGGTTAGAAATGGGCCTCTGAGCAGCTTAGAGTCTCTTATTCCTCACAGGATGCGGCATTTTAGGCACTTTTAGTATTTGGTTTTTAAAATAAAACACAAACATTTTTGTTTTTCTTTTGTTTTTCTGCAGAACTGAAAAAATTCTGAACTTTCCCTTTAACCACGAGTCATATCCCAACCCCACACTGAGTTTAAAATCTTTAAAACTATGCATACATTATCAGTAAAACAGGAATACACACACACACACACACACACACACACACACACACACACACAGTGTGTTTGCGTGATGAGCTGATTGGTTGATTCCTGTGTTTGTCTCTCAGTCTGCAGGTCGAGGGCGAGGACGAGACATGTGGGAGCGGAGAAGGTAAAACCCGACGTCTGTCACACGGGAAACATTCCTACATCTGTTCAGCTAGAGAAACCAACACATCCTTCATCAGGCCATTACTCTGAAAATCTGATCCCAGAAAGCATAATTTGAAAGGAGGATAACAGGAGGTACAAAGGAATCAGTGAAAGTAAAAGTGAAAAAAAGCAACAACAAGAAAAGCAGAGAGAGAACGAACTGTACGGCGTTCATTTCGGTGTTCGTTAATGAACACGAGGTGGTTTTCAAGCTTTCTGACTCTCTTTAACCTGGACATGAAGTTCAAACACATTCAGACACTGACATTGAGGAAATGACCGTGTTAATGTCTCTGCAGTATTTATTTTTAAAAATCACAATAAAACACTCTGAGGATAAACAAAGGGAAAAAAGCTGTTAAGTATTAAAGCTGCTGAATTTAAGGTTTGTGGTCTTAAAACTTGAGACGTTTTTACTGGAAATATATACAAGGAAACATTTTAACCAGTATATGACTATGAAAGATTTCCACTTGATTACCTTCATTTAGACAGCTGTTTTTATTAAAGGTTCCCTGAAACATTTAAATATACAAAGGAGTTCTTTAAAAAAAAGAAAAAAAAAGATCAGCCAAAAGAGTGAAAAAATCTCCTTAATCTGTATTTTTCTTTCCACCAATTTAAAAGTAAACATAGGTCAGAGGAAAAATGGGGGTAAAATCTTAAAAAAGGAAGGAAAAAATACATTTGTTGTTTTGTTGGTTTGGATGTATTTGTGTACTTGTCCGTCTTCTTTGTGGGGACTGTCATGATTCTCACACTTTGTGGGCACGCTGTGTTTGGTGCCCCGTGTGGCTCACACCCTGAACAGCCTGTGTGACAGTTCAGACCTGAGGGGTTTACCACGAAACAAGTTCAACACAGCCAGGCTTTCTTTGTGTCAGATGGCTCATCGAAGCCCAGCCGGCTTCTGCTTCAGGCTCCGAGCACACTCACAGAAAAGGAGGCATGCCGCGTCACTTCACTCCCTCATAAAATGGACTGACTGAGCACCACCCACTTCAGTCAGAGATGTTATCAGAGGACCAGGTGATACAGATCTATCAAGATGCTGTGATTGTGTGATCACCACAGTGCTCAAAGGAGTAAAATGAACATTTTACGTATCAGTGAAAACGTGATTTTTAAAAAAAAATTTTAGCTCACTGACCTGCTTAAACAAAAATAAGAGTCGCACCCCTGTGATTTCGTGGTTCAGATTTAAGCCAGAATCAGGACCAGAGAGGCTCCTCACAAACGTGTGAGTGTGTGTGTGAGCTAATCAGGTTACATCAGTGTGACCTCTGACCTCTGTGTATTTACAGCCTGCTGACCTGAGCAGCAGGTTTTCAAAGCTGATTAAAGACACACACACACACACACACACACACACACACACACAGAGTGAAGTCTGCTCATTCATGAAACTTGAAACCACAGCTGTTTTTTTTTTACAGAAAAGTAATTTTTAAGCACTGATTTCACCTCAAATATCCACTTAATTCATAAAATCACTGAAAGTTATTTTAAATGTTTTTAAGCGTTTTACCTGAAATTGATCTGTTACATTATTTAAATTGTAATTTATCTTTTAAAACCTCTGAACTGTGATCCTCATTCCTTAGAACCACGAGATATTTTATTGAATATTTTAGGACCATTTATAATTTTTAACCTGAATTCATTCTGTAATGGTTTAAATTAATGGCTCCTCTCTGTGGCTCACCTCTCACACCTAAAACACAACTTTGTGTTTTTTAATGGATGAACTGAAGTCTTTTTAGAGTGCTATTCAGGTTTGATCCTCTAGGGGGCGGTAATAGTTATAATCACAGCAATACTAATTCTGAACCAAGTACATAACACAG
>JAMQGT020004607.1:0-30790 GCA_024447675.2 Pterophyllum scalare
TATGTTATGTACTTCGTTCAGTTACGTATTGCTCATTTACAAATTGCATTTTGTGTTTACTTGTGTTGTCCTTGACTATTGTTTAAATTGGTTTGATGTTCCGAAACACTTAAGTGTGACAAACATGCAAAAAAACAGGAAATGAGGAAGGGGGCAAACACTGTTTCACACCACTGTATATGGGCCACTTAGTTTAGCCTTAAGGTTTCCTTCTGAGGTTTGCATACCTTGGTATAGATGTATTATTCTTTATTATTCTATTAAAGTTCTGTTTAGAGTAGTAATATCTGAACCACGAACACAACACTGCTGATTCTGTCCCTAATTGCCAGACAGTGGCTCTGGCCTCCTGTCTTATCTTGTCTTGGCTTCAGCTGTCATTATGCAAATATTTTGTGAGTGTCACAATTTGTTTTTCATCTGAAAGATGTCAAACAGGACTGAAAAACATCCGACACCGCCAGAGTCCAATCTTTGAACTGCTTACTTCGTCAGGACAGCTGTGAAACTGGTACAGTAGAGTGGTTAGTATTTTCTTAATACATTATTGAAACCAACAGTCTCCGGTTCTTTAGGCAGCCAGTGGCTTGAAGGCACCAATTTAAAATGAACAAGGTTGTGGGTACTCAGGAGCGAAACTGGGAACCATGATAATTAAAATATGCCAGTAGATAACTGTTGAATCGACTAATGGACAGCTAATAACGTGAGCTCAGAGGCATGTAGGGAGGACCTCTACATAGAATGATTAGTGTAAAACCACATATTTACTGGAATGGGTATTCCGGTTTAAATAACTCGGACAGCATAAGTGAATTGAAAATTTAACCCAGACTGGAAAATCAACTCTTCTCAGAAAGGAAAGAGGGGCTCATTTGATGCTGTGACACTGGCAGAGGCCCCTGTTGGGGGATTTTGGGGTTTGGAGTAGGGATGGAGGGTGTGTGTGTGTGTGTGTGGGGTGATGGGGTGGGGGTCAGTTGGCCAAAGAGTCAATCTGTGGATTAGAGCAGGCTTGGACACCAAGTGCTAGCTCAGCACATTACCCAGCAAGCGTAGTGTTCACAGCCAGAGGCAGAGCTCAGAGCTCTGCCGTGTTTACACTGTCAGACTTGACACATGCATGCACACACACACAGACACACGCACATTCAAACAATCCTTTCTGTGCTAAAGCCTGTACATGGTTTTACGCTCCAAATGTCTCCCATTCCGACTGCAATGATGCTCTTTAATCTGCAGACACAAGAAACAGTCCAGAACTTATTATTAATTCTATTAATTTAGTGCTAGAAGATTGTTGACACACATAGGCTTTACTTGTCTGATTTATGTTTGCAACCTCATTTAATCCCCACCCCCCAACCCACACACACACACACACACACAGACACGATCAATGATTTGATGCACTCCTACTGCACCAACTTGGATTGCAGCAAATTCATGAGCTGCTCCACCGAGCTGACCAAGGTTGCAGAGGAGAACAAAGACTACTATCTGCATCTTTTTGTACTGTTTTAATTGTGTGAAACACTGTGGGTGCCCCTTCGTTGGTGCATCCTTTTCATCTCAGCGGAATTGTTCACACTTCTGCTTTTAAACAAGCCAACCAAATGTTCACTCTCTGTGTCTTTGCCCTCCTCTCTGACTCCATGCAGAACATCGTTGCTTTCTCACCCACTCTTCATAAAAACACCACAGGAGTCCTCCCACACAGGCCTAGGACTGTCAGACCTGCAGCTCTTCTTCTGCCTTGCCTATGCTTCCACAATTCTGTACAACAGCTTTAGTATCAGCATCAGCTTCTTTCAACACGTGTCATCTTTGTGGAAAAACACTCATCCGGTTTCCCATCAAGCCTCAAAACAGCTTTCCAGCACAGAAAATGGAGGAAATAGAAGTTGTCCTGATGGATCTTTTATGTGTTTTCTCTTTGATCATTATACTGAATCCTTCATTCAAACCCTGTATATAGCAGACACACACACATGTACACATACACACAATTATTGGGTCCCAAAACCACATAAGTGCAGTGTGCAGCAGCCAGAGTCATCAGAGGAGGGTTACAGTAGTGGAAAGTGAAGCATATAGTACTCACACTCATCCCTCTTTCTCCTTAACTTCTCTTAAAAAAAATCAACTTTTCTCTTTTGTTTCTTTTTGTTTTTTAAATTAAAAAAATAAAAACAAACTTGCACATATCCCCTCCACCTCATGTCCACTCACATGCCTGTTCAGCAGCCGTCCACTCATCCCCAGCCAAGTTAGCTTTATCTTTGAAGTGACTTCAGAGAGAGACTACCGGCTGGCCTTGCATGACACTGTGTGTGTGTGTGTGTGTGTGTGTGTGTGTGTGTGTGTGCACTGTACATAGCTTCCCGCTAAGGCCTTTAATTCTTAAACCTTCACCAGCAACAGGATAATGTATCACTGTGGATGTAATTATGCTTTGTTCATTTCAAGTGAGTAAAGGACGGTATCCTCCCATGTTCTTTCGGGTCACATTTTTACATGGTAGTGTGTGTGTTTGCGTGCGTGTGCGTGTGCACGCCTGGCACTATTTGCTGGGATCAAGTACTGCACGCAGCGTGCAGAAATGAGGGTCTGTCTCCAGTCAGGTTGCAGGAGTGTTAACATGGCCTTAAAGGCAGGCTAGCAAACACACACACACACACACACACGCACACACTCACACATCCTCTTGCTGAGTTAAGTTATAAGAAAGTGACTGAGAGCTGCAGTGTGATAAGACTGGTGTTTTAATGAAAGTCTGAGATGAGCAGGTGTGAAAAGAACCCCGGTGCCAGACCAGCTGCCTCACTTTCAGCCGGTTCACTCTGTGTTTGTGTGTATGTTTTGTGCGTGACTAAGCAAACCAGGAGGATGAGCTTGTGATGACGCAGCTGTCCAGAAAGATTTTAAGCAGCACTGTGAAGATTTGACATCAACTCTAAGCTTGTTTGTCTGGTACTTTGTTAACATATGCAGGTGCACAAACTGGATATCCGAAGCATTTTAAGAATTCCCCCACTTATAAAGCTTTGCCTGTGTACGACTGCTCAAGCATGTTGTTCCCCCACACTTGTCTTTTTTTTTTTTTTTTTTACGCCAGCACGACTCAACATGTGTTGCTGTGGTTACCAGCTCGCCACATCAGGGCGGCCTGACCTACAGTCGGCAAATTAGTGGGTGGAGATGAGCCGATGGTAAGGAGAGGGACAGGCAGGCATGATGAGCTGTTCGGCATCATGCAGCCAGGTCAGCATAACCCAGAGCCATCGTGACCACAGGGAATTCGGTGAATGTGTTCCTTGAGTGTTGGTAGCAGCTTTACAGCTTCCATATGCTGTAAAAGATCAAGAGAAAGGGCTGATAGCCTGTTTATGTAGTTTACATTCATGAACGCATCAGCCAATCCATTTCTTTCTACGAGTCTAAAAACTGAAAGGTAATAAATCCTCTGAGGATCATCATCAACTCTCTATGGACCATTTTCAACTTTTTAAGCTTATTGTTTTGGTTTTATGGAGCATTTAATGTGTGGTTTGGTTTTTACCACTGTCATCAACTGTGTTTTCAGCAGCAACTAGCAGCTACAGAAAAGCAAATGTATGAGCCACCTGTCTAGGACCAAACAGTGGAAAGATACCGGGCAGCCAAAAAGTGGACGGGACCAAAGCAGAGCCAAAAAGGGGAAAGGTTATCCGATTTGTGGTCATTACATGGCAGGAAAAAACTGAATGGATTTGTCAGTTTATTACAGCTTGTTACACAGATAATCTGTTCTACAAAAGAGACTTCCTTTTAATGGCAGAAACAAAATTGACATCTTTTTTATCTTTTATTGCCTCTCCCCTCTGATCTCATCTCACTGACACATTTTCAAATTATAATTAAAAAGAAAATAATTTTTTTAAAACCAAGTAACCAACTGTTTAAATCTGTAGGATGGTTAAGGTTGAATTCTGCTCTTTCACTCAGTTTTCTATTGCAATTTAAAGCCAGTTTAAATAAAAGATGGGAGTGGTTTTCTTTCCTGTGTGAGGTGGGATCAAATTAAAACGTGGAATTCCTTGTATATGTTTAGGCCTAAAACAGTTAGGATATTTTAATAATTAAGTTTTTATGGCTCGCAACATTTTAATAATACCTCAGAAAGTCAGAACAGCGTTGCGGTTCTTTTGTTCACTGTTAGTCACGAATGAGAATCGCTACAGGTGAACAGCCTTTCTGTGTACGTGAGCAGTCGGGCGCCTCATTCTGTCAGCAGCCTCACACGGTGAGAAGTGACGAATGCCGGACACTGTTGGCTGTCAGCGAGCCGGGGCGCCAGTTGTGTCCGTTCTCTGCGTGCAGTGCTGCACGGCGCAGCTGAATGCAGCCGGTTTGGGACGGTTCGGGCTGAACATGCGGAGTCGCAGCTGTTTCTCTCTCAGGCTACGCTTTTACAGCTCGACACCAGCAGCGAAAGGGTGGCAGGAAGACAGAAAACACACAAAAGACTGGACTCATTCCTTCTGTGCTCCCGTCCTACACCCCGCATTGTCAGATGATTCATCCTGCCAACCCCCATCCCTCCACCCGAACCCAATTTACCGCTTATCACTTTTTACAGCACTCACACACTGTAAGAAAGATGCAGCTCCGACCCTCCAGGTAGACTCCAGGGAGGTCCACGCCTAATTAACTGGTAGCCTTTTGACATTGTTCAAAGCATGTGGCCACCCGCTCGCCAGGCCTGGGTTACCATTGTGTTCTTTGGCCCCACTGCTCTTCCTTCAACTCTTCACACTCATCAGTGAACTTAACAGCAGCAAATTGTACAATGGTGAAACACAGGTTGAATATACCACCTGGTTAGATCTGAGACTCTTGCACCATGCCAGCTTCCGGGCTTGGTTCTTGCTGTAGGCGGGTCGGGTTTAAACATGGTACCCAGGTTGGTTTGTGGGATGGCGTCTGTGTTTACCTTTTTGAGGACCACCTGTCTTGTTCTACACCAGGCCTGTTTAGACAGTTTAAGGCTATAGTGACCAGCAGTGGAGGATCTTTGGTGGTCTTTGTTTTCTTTGGGTTTTTTTTTCTGACTCACTCTCAATGCTGGGCTCTACCAGTAGCAGGTGATGGGAGAGCTTGATTGTCTGCTCAAAGATGACGGACAAACCGAGCGGCAGACCAAAATATGGTTTAAAAATATCCGCATGTACATTTTTAGACCAACATCTGTCCTTGATTAACACTAGACAGCAAAGCTGCTGCTGCTGAATGTTCACACACGCACACACGCACACACACACACACACACACACACACACACACACACAAAAATCTAGATTCTCTTTGTTGGAAGTCTTTTGAAATTCTACAAGTATGATAAGATCAAGGAATTTCCAAAAAGTTGATACTGCTCTAAGAGCTTTCTATCTCTCTGAAACTTGTTGCTGCCAGTTTTCCGAACTCGCAGTTCAGGTGATTATACTGTACGTGCTCCTCAGCCTTTATTCAGATGATGTATTGTAGCTAATCTTGTGCCTACAACTCAAAGTGAGCCACTGTCTTTATAAAAACAGCCCAGCATGTGATCTACTATCTGTGTGATTCATCAGAGGCTTGTCATGCTGGTGCTCTTGAAAGCACCGGCCTGCTAGGCCTGGCCACTGCATAGTGATATTGTTTGTGTTTGTGTGGCTTCCCCCCGCGTCTGCAGCCTTACATAACAATCTAGGGGTGATGATTCCCTCTTTGTTTCCTTACTAGGTTCATGCTCTCAGTATGAGAGATATATCTGTCATGTTGCACGCTGTCTGCGCGAGCTTTTACCCGTCATCAGTCTCGTCAGGGAACATCAAGATCTGTTTGCTTCCTTGATTTTCGGTTTTGAAGTTACGATTATGATTTCAATGACAGGGTTACAGGAATAACCTATGAATGTTTGCTATGCTTATTGGCATTTAACCCACAAGAAGTTTTTTTTTTCATTATTTATTTATTTATTTTTATATAAATATTGTCTCCTATTCCTTTTGGTCCATGTTCACATTAGTTCACAGGAGGAAGATTTGATGACTTGATTTTCTGGTTTGATAGCTTTGTGTTTCAAGGGCATTAGTACCATAAGGCACAGTTGCTGCACCTATTCAGTGGTGTATGTGACAGAGTACTGGCAACATTATGATGACAACTGCTGTTACATTACTCAGGAACAGGTGGTACCATCCTTCGGTTTCCCCCACCAACACTCTTTTTGTCTACACGTCGATTTTGTCCAGTCTGACCCTGAAATGGTCACACGTGATGCTACTTTGTATCTGAAAAATGCAAAATTTTTTTAGACTGGCACACCATCTGAACTGTTTGACCGAATCTGTGAAACTTTGCAGTACAGTGTGGTTGATTGCTTCCTGCTATACTATTACGTTTCTTTGGTTGTGGTTGGAGCCAGTGACCTATGCTTTTTAAAGTATGTTTGACAAATGCACGGCCTGTGATGTGGCTTCATGTTGACAAGACTCCTGCTCCAGCTCACAGACTTTAATTTAGCTCAGTGCAAACCTACACCCACATCTGAATAAAATACACATAAGCTTAAGGCTGCAAATCCAGCACTCTGCAGTATAAGTAACCGAGCAGTGCACCATGGGGGATTTCTGGCTTCGGTCTGTCCAGCAGATAGGTAGTCTGTCTGTGATAGCCCTGTCTTTCTCTCAGTGCCCCTGGGTCTGGGGACTGTAGGAATTATAGAGCATGCAAGAAAATTAGAAAGACAACTTTAAAGACAGGAAGACTTGGATGACGCCATCCTTGTTTACCCCCCTCGTGTTAGTGAGGAGTTCTGGAGTAGAGGGTAAGGAGGGGGGGGGGATAAGGGAGGCAACTGAGGGGAAAGTGTGAAGAGGGGATGATGGAAAGACAAGAATGAGGAGAAAGAGAAGGAGAGGGGGAAATGAAAAGAAAGAGGCCATTAATTTAGTGCTGTGGGAGGGATCTGAAGGTTACTGAGCTCTCTCTGCCAGGCCCTCCTGGGTTGACTGATGCCTTTGTGAGGAGGCCAGGAACCACACACACACGCACGCACACACACAGGCACACACATTCACATGCGCGCTCCAAGAAACTTTGGGTTTGTTGCGGCAGGCCAGCTTCAGCAAAACAGACGTACAGACACACACAAATACACACAGATGGTCATTAATGGGCTTCAAAGTGAGAGCAAAATGGGAAACCTTTATTTATTTCCTCTCCTGGTTATGGTTTGCTGTGATGTGTCTGAAGATGTGGTGTCTTTTCTGTTTGTTTTTTGTTTTTTTTTGTTTTTGTGTGGTAGTAAATCCGACCCTCTGTGTGTGTGTGTGTGTGTGTGTGTGTGTGTGTGTGTGTGTGTGTGTGTGATTGTGAATGTATTTTGGGATACCAGTTGTTTATTGTTTACAGATGAACAGTGTATGACATAAAAGGCCAGTAAATGATAGATTGCTTACTGCCTTATATGTGATGTGTTTAATTAATCGAAATGCATTTGTGTTGCAGCAGAGAGAGATTATAAATATCCAGAAGGTCCAGGATTTTCTTGCTTGTTACAGTTCAGCCTAGATTTTATTAGTTTTGTTGTTTGCATATAGAAATATTATTGTCCTGTGCTGTATACACTCTGAGCTTCATATTTTTAGTTGCCATTGTATTGTTATTTTAGTGTTTCTCATGTTATTTTTCCATAAACATTTTATTACTATTTAATGTTCTAATTCTTGGAGCTCTATATCAATAAAAACACCAATTTCCATGCTTTCGGCATGTGCACATTCAGAGTTTAGGTGCCATATTAAAATCTGATTTCAAAGGTTTTAATGGTGATTACAGGCACGAGTGCTGCTTTTTTGGATGCTAGAAAAAAATGTTTTCACTCCACACCGCATTTCAGTAACGGCTTTGTGTTTGTGTGCAGACAGATCCACGTTAAACTACGACGGCATCGTCAATGCTGCTGTTGCGTTATCAGTCTTGTTGTTGAGAAATCTGGGGGCTGCTAGGGCTTAATGTTGGAATACTTTTTATCAGGAGGCATGCTCCTAAATACGTTTCTTTTGCAGGTCTATTTTTAGTGGCGAATTTGGATGAAACACTCACACTTACAGAGTCGTGCACTAAACGAAGCATTGAAGCAAAAAAAGACAAAAACTTGCGAGGATTTTTTGTAATAGAGTTACTCGATGAATCGCTGTAGCCCTGCTTACAAGTAATCGGAGCAGCTGCCTGCTTGGCTTGTTAAAGTGTGTGGCAGTACAGTCCCCTGCTTTTTTATTTTTTGTGTTAAATTACGTACTGTGATTTGCTGAAGTGCGACTTTGAATAATGGGCTCACTCAAGATGGCGAATACGGTATTATACTGTCACGTTATACATTAGCTTGCTATTTTTTAAAAATGTTTTCTTTTGAGACATTGAATCGACGGCATTAGCATTTGCAGTATTCAACCGTATTCTCAAAGAATGGCACATTACTGCGTATACATTTCTAGTATGTTACTTATTTTTGTTGGTTTTACAGTTTTAACAATAAAAGTCTAACTTTTTACACGGAAGCACAAATAGATGTGGGTTTGTTTAAAGTGGCCATAAGCCAGACACCGTCACTTATCTCAGCATTGGAAGGCTGTGTGAGTCCACAGAATAGGGATTCAATATTGTAGATCTCACTGATACAGTCAACCTAAAAGGAACAACCTAAAAATAATACACTTAAGTCACACCTCAGTGATTTTTCTGTCATATGAGTGAGTTGACTACATTATCAATTTTGAGCACACGAAAGCCATCAATCACTTTGTTAATCATTAGTGTCCAGCAGCAGTCCCATGTTTCACTGTCAGGCTTTCTGAGGTTCAGGAAGAACGCTCAGTGGGAAAATCTGCTTAATAAATCAATATCTGCTGCTTTTAAAAGACACTCATCCTGCTTATCACAAAGGATTTCAGTTGGGAGCATCACAGGACATGTGTACACACACGCACATGCACACACACATATGCACAGATGTATTAAACCTCCACGCTCTTCATGAGCTAAAACAAGTCAGGCTTAACTGCTTCTCATACCTGTTCCTAAATCCTGCTCTATTACACAGTTTTGAATTATTGTTGTGTGTCATAGCTTGTCTTGTCACTTTGTTGCTGTTTAACTCACTTTAAACTTATCGGCGTAGAGTCACCAGGACTCGATGTGACTTGCAGCAAAAAATCTGACCTGTGAAACTCCCTGCACGGTAGAAAAACATATATGTATTGGTAGCTGAAAGCAACAGGCAGCCTCTGCATCACCACACAGCTTAGATATTTAAGTAGGGCATGTGTGTTGAAAGGAAATGGTCTCAGTGTTTCAGTTGCACGATCACACATCCTTGAAAAGTTTAATTGCTCTGTCATTTTGGGAGCTGAAAGCCTTTGAAAGGCTCGGCCTCACTGACTTGATACGAGACGACTGTTTTAGCTTATTTTACTTTATTCTATATCAAAGGGGTCTGAGGGAGGAAGGGATTAAGACTCATGTTAAACTTTTTCCAAAGCAAGGATAGTAAAACCACTAAAAACATCTCCCTCTTGTGGAAATGCATTCAGCATCAAGATGGTTTTCCTATTTAGGCTGATTTGCTGCCTTATAGTTGATAAATTATCAGTTAATTTGTCGTTACTTTCTTAATCGGATTTTGTTTGTAAAATATTGGAAAACTGTCACGAAAGGTGATGATATCATTAAAAACCTTATCTTAAAAATTTACTACATTGCATGACAAGAAAAGCAGCAGATTTCTTCTGACTGGGTGACTAAGCATTGCAGCCCTGTATGTGTGCACAGAGGAGGTGATGTGCTTCTGTTGTTCCTGTAGCCAAAGACTCTAGTTGGTTATACTGAAAAATGGAGTTTACTGCTTGACAGTGATCAAATAGAAAATAGCATTAAGGTAAAAAGAAACCGTTTTTGCTTATAGCTTATAGCTGTGGCTTTCTAAGGCTTCTGTCTAACATACTAAGCAGGGAGTGGTTGATTGTGAAGATTAAAGTAAGCAGGCGGTCACACGCAGGGGTAAAAGCCCCTGTCTCAATATCTACAGCATTTATGTGTATCTGGCAGAATCATTTTGTTGTAATATGAATTCCAGTGAGTTATCCCGAGCTGTGTGATAAACTAATCTTCTCTTCCTTTATGTGTGTGTGTGTGTGTGTGTGCAGGAGTTCAGGGCAGCACTGAGTGCTCGTGTGGGAGGAACCACTTTACATGTGCAATCAGTGCATTTGGGGAGTGTACCTGCATCCCGGCCCAGTGGCAGTGTGACGGAGACAACGATTGCGGGGACCACAGTGACGAGGATGGATGCAGTGAGTCTCTGCCTCTCTTTATTTTTTGCTTTTGTTATCGTCTTCTGTCTCTATGGTCATTCATCTACCATGGAAAAAAAAGATTCTAGGGTAATCTTGCTTTTGAAATCCACTTTGAGCATCTCAGAAATGAAGAAAAATCCTGTGTTGAATTCACCCCAGTGATCAATATGTGGTTGTAGATAACAAGGTGGCATTGAAGCCAAAGCACTGAATTACCTGTGAAACTAATCCATGCAATCCCCTCTTAGTTTAGTCATCATGATTGATTTGAAAAGAAATCAACCACTTGGAGATTAATCAATTTGGACAGTCTCGCATTTCAAAGGCAGTGTAAAATGAACCTTGTTGCCTTTGTTGAAATGTTTCATATAATCTATCAACTTTTAATTTAAACCAGTTATGTGTATACTTATAGTTTTTCCAAAAGCTGTTTCATGAGGAAACCAAACTAAATATTCTGTCTAAATCAATTAATTAATTAAAAATAAAATAAAGACTTTCTCAGTACTTTCAGTAATTGACAGTTTTTGATGATGATTTTTTGATATGGATACTTATGATATTTGTGTAATTTGTTCTCATGTAATTTCCTTTTTAAGGATTTGATTTAAATCTAGATCAATTTTCCATCAACCAGCATGCCGGATGTGGCTCTAAAGAGTAAATCAGCAGTTGTTGACCAAATATTATACATGAGCCCTATGAGCAAGGCATTAAACTCCCACCACATAGCCAAGACTCTAGTTGTTCTTGGCAGCTCTCTGGCACTAATTTTACATAACTGGATCACTTCTGAATTTTGCTATAAATGTAGAAATGTTCTCAGGCAGTGCCCCCCCCACACCCACACACACACACACACGCGCACACACACACACACACACACACACACACACACACATATGAATAGTGTAGAATAGCAAGGAGAAAAAAAATCTATAATTGAGTCCACATGGATCCCATCATCACCCGGCGAAACGCTGAATGGGTCAGTGGTCAGGTGGGGTAGTACTTGTGAGCGAGACGCTCTGCTTGGTGTGTGCCCCGTGCAGAAAAATGCTCGAGTGACTTTTGGCAACAGATGAAGTTTGGCTGGAGGGAAGTCTTGGCAGCTGAGGCAGACAGGAGTGTTCTCCTGTAGAGCATGTCAGTTTGTCAAGTGGAGGAGATCTCCACACCTTTTTTAAACACTCCGGTGTATCGCTGTGAAATGTCAATGTGAGAGTCTCCTTTTTTTTTTGTTCCTCGCTTGCTCACAGAGGGGGGAGCGAGCTGCCCCTTTCTTTGACACTTCCTCACACGCTTGTAGAGCTGTGTGGTTGTGTTTGTGCATGTGCTGATATTCTTCCTCCATCAGTCTTCCTCTGTCACATTAAGCTAGTTAGAGGTTGGGAGAGGGGATGCTAAGCGTTATCGATGTCTGTCCAGTTGAATATTCAGTGTGTCAGATTCCCATGTATTGATCTGCGTCTTGTTACTTATTTAAGAGACGCATGAAAGCAGATGACGGATATCAGAGCGTCTAGCTGGACCTTCCTAATCCATTAGTACTGTCTGATCGATCCTCTGCTCCACCGCTGTGTAGCTGCATGCTGGTTCTCTTCGACTTCTCCGGTCAATATCGTAATCTCAATCCTCATATCACATAGATTTTGTGTGGTTGAAGTAGTCAGCCATTAAAAAACTTCAGATACTGTCACGCAAATGCACCACTTCTTCTTGCTGCTGCATCAACTTCATCAGTGATCCCATTACATCACAAGGGCCCACAGATCAACTCATTGCAGTTGTTCAATTGTCCGCCAGTAAAGAGTACAAATCATAGAATTAAGTATCATTTTTTTGCCTTGGTTTCAAATATGCAGGTGAAAAAACCCTAAAGCTCTGATTGTCTACTTAAAGGAACCGTTTGAAAGCACAGTTGACCAGTTGTGGTAACACAGAGGCAGATTGATTGAGATCACAACTCCAAAATTCTGGCATTAAATTTTTTTCTTTATTAAAATCTTCTCTGTATTTCCAAATATTAGACCAGAGTACATTAATCTGAGGCAGGTGCTTAAAGAGCAAGCATTTTCCAGTTCTTAGATTATTCCTCTGCTAGCTGAAATATACATTTTCACAGGCAAAGGAACATTTTAGCTACCTTTTAAAATTAAATAACACTGTTTTTTGAACTGAATCTCTGTAAGATGGAGAGAGTGTGGGTTCCTCGATTGAGCCGGATCAGCAGGTGTGTGTGTGTGTGTGTGTGTGTGTGTGTGTGTGTGAGAGAGAGAGAGAGAGAGAGAGAGAGACCATGAGAATCTAGAACAACAGTAACCACACAGATAAACACATAAAGATACATTGTCTTTCCTTCAGAATTGTAGCATTATAGTTTGTGTTGTTTGAACCTTAACTAATTCTCAACAATTTCCAGACAAAGTAGAGTTGTCCTGAATCATGCTGGAGGAATCTGAGAGAGAGAGAGTGTGTGTGTTTGTGTGTGTGTGTGTGTTGTGTGTGTGTGTGTGTGTGTGTGTGTGTGAGAGAGAGAGAGAGAGACAGAAGGAAACGCATGAAGATGGGAGTGGAGGCAAAGTGTCTGACTGTGCTATCGGTGTAAACGTCTGATCTAATTACAGTGTGGGGATCGTGTGGTAACTGCAGTGCAGCTGTGGCTGTTCTTGTTTCTGTGTGTGTGTGTGTGTGTGTGTGTGTGTGTGTGTGCACATGCACGGGTGCCTTGTGCTTGTGTTCCCCTAGATAAAGTTTCATAGCTGCACAGAGACCAAAGAGGGAGCAGAGAGGAACACCGGGGCCTAAGGAGGTGCATGTAAAAATGTTGTTGTGGAGGCTTTTTTGTGTGTATATTGGATGAACTATGTGGAGTTGTTAATGTCAGTGCTGGAACTTTAGTATGAAGGAGTTGGTGTTGCATGAAGGTGACAAGGAAATGGACTTTACAGCTATGGGTTCTCCTCTCTCACCTCCCTGTTTATACTGGACCACACTGAGTGGGTGGTGGAGCTGGGGGTCTTTGCCGGTTTATCATAAATCTACCTGTTTTCATAAAATACTTCTCAAGTTGTACCAGTGAGTGTGTAAGATTTTCTGCTCCACTTCCCTTATTTTATGTTATAATTTGATCTAATACAAGTTAAAAGAAAGTACAACTGATTTGAAAAGGATTTCATTTTGTGATTGCTTGGAACAGAGCACAACTGATGTGAGCCTGAAAAAGCTTATTTACAGCCTGGTACATATAACTCGTTTGGCCTCTGTGGATAGTTTGTCCCTTCATAAACACTCTGAGTGGGTGAAATGTTGTGTAACTCATCCACCTGGATACTCAAATTGACAGGTGTCTGGATCGGCATCTGCTAAGTATCATCCAATATTTATTAAACCGGACCTTGTCACTGTGTGTGTGTGTGTGTGTGTGTGTGTGTGTGTGTGTGTGTGTGTGTGTGTGCGTGCGTGCGTGCGTAGCTGTTGAAGCTTTTTGGAGTATTTTCAGTGGTGTATATGATTCAGTGTTATTGGGAGATACACCAGGCACTGGAATTGGGCATTTTCTTTGTCCTGATAACAAGCTATTTGTTTCATGCATGCACGCCACACGCAGAGTGTTGGAGGCAAATAGTCACACAAACACTCAAAACCAGATCATTAGCCGTGCAAACTGTGTGACAACAGTTTGCACCAATAAAGCTAATCAGAGACTTCAAAAGAGCCTGTAACTTAAAGACTGGTGCAGTTTGGGGGAAATCGTAAAATTGTATTTCTCTTATTGTGAAAGTATTATTACACATTGAAGAAAAGTTTATTTTTGTTTGCACATGCTGTCAGTTATAGTCCTTAAAAAACTTACACTCGTGATCCTAAGGACATATACTGTCCTCTTCCTAAAAACTGTTGTAAAAATATTATAAAGTAATATTTTTTTCCACTTTGAATGATCTAGTCTTTTAGAACTACTTCAGCCCGACACATAGATGCCAAATATTATATACTTTTTGAAGAATTTTAACACTTTATAGGCCCATTTACTTACACAGTGCCACTCTGTTTTTATGGACAAAAACAAAAAAACTAAAATAATTTTCATAAAATACATTTTGCGGACTATTGGATTATTATTTTTATTACGCCCTGAGATGAGTCACTGATTGCAGCAACATCCTTTTTCATGCATCTTTTGTTTTTTTACAGTATCAGGTTTTGTGAAGAACTTACATTTGTGAACCTAAGGACATATACTGTCCTCTACCCAAAAAAAAATTATAAAGTAATATTTTTTCCACTTTAAATGATCCAAAATAACTATATCAAATATTACATGTATTTTTGGGTATTTTAACTCTTCAAAGGCCAGTTTTCTTACATACCGCCACTGTTTTTTTTTTCATCAAAAATCCAAACAACAATAATTTACATAAAATACATTTTACAGAGGAGAGGAGAGGAACATGGTGGTGCAAAGGTTAGCACTGTTGACACACAACAAGAAGGTAGGATGTGAGCACTCATAGCAGGCAGCGGTTTTAACTGCGCAAGCGCAAACAGGCGAAGCTGTTACAGAGACGGTGAGCTCAAGTAGTGCAAAAGGAAATGTTTTTCCAGCGTCCAAAACAGCAGCCTTTTCTTTTAGTAACCACAAAATCTTTACTGGGAAACAGCTGGAGGTCCTTCATCAACCACCTGATCAGCAAGTGTTAAGGTGAAGAAAAGAGAACTTTGTAGCTGCTCCATCCACCGCTGGTTGTTCACACCGCGAAAAACTGCAGTACGGAAGTTAAAATATGCAGATAAACTGTTAATAAAAAAAGTATATCTTATCCGATTAATCGATGGAATAATTGATAGAATACTCGATTACTAAAATAATTGATTTATGCAGCCCTAAAATGAAGATCAGAATTTTTTATTCCCTAAAACTTGGAATTTGTTCACAAAATCCAGGATCAGTGAGGCAGTAGTTTGAAAGGACTAGAACGTGACCAGAGTTTGCTTAAATTCAAATTTCTTTTTTGAACCACTTTCCCTTCTGCTTATTTGTCTTATTTGGTGGCACAAAGGCAAAAATGAATTTGTTTAAAAAACGTAAGTGTCCCGAATAACTCCTGTCTCCAGCCTTCCCAGCCACTTCCCACAGCTATTCCTTCTAATGTTGAGCAAACACTGTTTTCTGGCTGTTTTTCCCAGCTGGAAAAATTGTGTCTATATTTCTTAAGGAATACACAGTCTTATTCTGTTCCAGTATCCAGAGTTGGATTGGAACATGAACTGGTAAACCAAGTTTGGAATTCAGGCTCGGCACTTTTTCTCAGTGACAGTCTGGTACAAATTCCCACATCAAAAGAAACCTTCTCTCTAAAGTCCTCCTACTGTATTTTACCCACAGTTACTTATCTGTCAGCGTAAGAATTTTGTAATTTTGTATGTGTCTCAAACTTCAGAATAAAGACATAAAATAACATGATTTTGATGAAGCCATTATGCAGAAAAAAAAGTAACACTGAGCATGATTGTTGCATTTTCACAGTGCCTGACTAAACTCACAGAGATCTTTATGACAGCATTATGATAATCAGAAGTGTCTAGTTGAAGAGCATGTTAGTGGGTCGCACATCTCAAGGACAGGATACTAATTAGCCTTGATGAAGTTTAATGAAGGCATAACTCACAGACTTTTAATCAAATTAATAACACCCCCATTCTTTCATTGATAGAGCTGTCTCAGCTCAGGGGGTGTGCACATCTCCATGTGGCGCACAGGCACATTTTACTATGTTTGATTGCAGGCCAAAAGAATGAGCTTAAGAGGTATGAAGTGCTGCTCCATTAGAGGAATACGTGTTTGTGTTTTTGGCACTTGGTTCCACAGCCATAAAATCACATAAGAGAAGGAAGGGCACACTGGCTTTGTGAGTCTGGTTCCTATGGAAATGGCAGTAAGGGCTTATTGTGTTGAAGGTCGCACAGTGAGATCAGGAAAACCTGAAGTGGACAGTGAATAAAGAGGAAGGACATCGTGAGATTTGAAAAGAACGATGCTTGCCTCGTGTTGCGAGCATTCGTTCACCTAACCCTTGTTCTGCTCTCCGCTCACTAAAGTATAGTCTATCTAGAATGAAGAATAAGTGTGGGTGATAACAATTGTAAAAACATGTCAAACAAAGTGCAGTTTGACATGTTTTCACAGATTGCTGTAAAAAAGCAAGACAGAGAGAAATTTGTGTAATGTCCTTGGATGTTTTTGTTCAGTTTGAGGGTTATAACTGATGTAATAATTGCTAACATTGTGTACATGTTTCACATTTCCCAGTTTCTTTCAAATTACAGATTTGAAACTTTAGTTTAGTACTAGTAGCCAGATTTAAAGGGAAAAAATGAACAAGGATAAAAAAACAAAAACAATTATGAGACTTGTGACGAGTTTAAACTTTGACCATCAGTTGGACTTGGCCCGGAAGGTGCAGCTCTTCGGTAGAAAGAAGGATTATAGGGATTCAGTCCTCACAGAGGCTACAGAGACGCACTTGCGCGCAGCCCTTTGGGAAGCCATCAGCACATTGGCTGAATAGAATGACTCCACGTATAGCATTTTATGGACTACCAAACCACTACCATATACCCAGAATACAAATGGTCCTGAAGAACCTTCTTTTATTTTCTTTTTTAAATAACCTCGATGTTAGCCAGTAGCATTTTTTCACATCGACCTCTATGCTGCGCTCCAAGCTGGGAGCCTGTTAATGGTCAGGTGATCGGGCGTTACTGTAACCATCTTCTCAGACACTGAATGGGATTGCAGTGCTCACCTTTTGGCTATGGCCTGTCCCTTTATAAAAACCCCATCCAGCAGCTGTAGTCTGACTCATTTTTCTGTCTTCCATCATATTTTATCTGGCGCTCAATTTCTCTGACCTCTCTTCCCAGTTCAAGGCAGTGCGATTTATTAGAACACAGTAACAGTGGATATTCCTAACAACAGCAGATAAGATAACCTGGGACAACTAATGCATCTTGTGTTATTTCACCATTCATCTCCTCCCACTTCATCGTCCTCCCTCACTGTTATAGGTCATCCTTCAAGTTATTTCTCTCTCTGCATTTGACTTAAACTGAAGTAAGAGCACGGGTGCGCGCGTGCACACACACACATGCACACACACATATGTTGCCACACTGTTGGAGTCCCGCTGAGTCGAAAGCAGCTGAGGTTGTGAAAGAGTAAATGATTTCAGCTAGTGAGGAGACAGGGGGTGCAGAAGAGATATATGTGGAGTGTGTGTGTGTGTGTGTGTGTGTGTGTGTGTGCGTGTTGACGATGGATGTGAGATGAAATGGAAGAGGGAAAATCTCTGTTGGGCAAGATTGAAAGCACTGCATGAGACTTGGCTTCCTCTACTGTCAGCTCACACAAGTCTGTGAGGTTTGGAAAGTGGGTGTGTGTGCTACAATTGCAAACACACATTCACAGGTATATGTACACACACACACACACACACGTTTGCTACTATGACTTGCGAGGACCCTCCTGTCAGGTATAACCAGGCCTCCAGGTGGTGTAATGTTTACCATATTCATGAGAAGAATTCATTTGTCACTGACTTGGTATTCACGACTTGGTGTTCTGAGAAGCTCTGGAGCTGGCACCAGTCAATGCTAGTTTATTAATGAAACCTTTTGCAAGTTTCTTGACTGTGTATTTGGAAATCAAAGCCTTGCCATGTAAATTACTGTTCAAATATTTGCGATCGAAGTCCTTATAATATTAAATTATGTATCTTTGGATTTAAATCTCTTTTTTTTACATTTCTGTTCATGCCCCGAGACTTGACTCTGACTGATTTTAAATCTAAAGCTAAGCGCTTTACACAGACTTAAGTTAAGCTTAAACCTTGATTAGGTCTTTTTTTCTTTTTTTGCCTGAGCCATTTGATTCTTCTGACAGGAGTCTGAACAGCTCTGACCCCCCCCCTTTTTTCTTTTCCTAAATGAGCATTTTAGGAAAGAAACTTTAAATGAAGACAGCTCTAATCTCCAGGTGTCTAAGCCTAAGAGAATTGACAATACTGCAAGGCTTCAGATATGTGTAAGGATTAATAGTCTAATCCTGACCTCAAACTCAAGCTCAAATCTGAAACTAGTCAACAAAGTAAGTGAGTGACCTATGTGACCTTGCATTTGAAGTAATTCTCACAAGGGCATTCATGTAGCTCCCCACCACCAAACACACACACACACACACACACACACACACACACACACACACACACACACACACACACACAGCACCAAAAAATAAGAAATACCCCCCTCTGTCCTTTAATCCACCACTCTCTGCAGTCTTAGCCAATCAGAGAGTAGCTGTGACCGCAGGAGCTCAGCTGATCTGAAAGCAGGAGCAGAGAAGATTAGGACCCCATTCCCTCCTTCTCTCTGTCGTTTTCTCTCTCTGTCCCCCTCATCTTTTTTTCTCCTCTGAACCCCTCCGTCCTTGCGTCCTCCTTCTCTCTGCCCTCTGACCACAGGAATCCTGCATGCCCAGCTCGCTTCGCCTTCTTTTTTTCCCCCTCAACACTTTCTCATTTAGTTCTCACTATGCAGTTGAATTTCTGGCGTCACTCAGTTCGTCTCTCTTCCCCTTCTTTTTCACCCCGTTGTTTTGTCCGTCTCTCTCTTTCTGTCGCGGGATTTGACCGTAGCTGTTTGGACACATTAGCATAATCCCCCTCCTCCTCGCCGTCTTTATCCAACGCTCGCTCTGTCCTCTCCTCCACCTCCCTCCTAAATATTTACTCCCTGCTCTGCAAACGAAGCGGGCACACTTGTTCACACAGGAGAGGGCATGATTAGAGGCTGAGCCAGGGCATGGGGAAAGTGACAGAAGTAAGAGGAGAGACAAAGAGGTTATTGGAGGGGGCCTGGTTTTACTTTCTTTTTAAATCTTGTACAAACTTGTCTGAGTAGGTTTTAAATGTTAACCACAGCAGAGGGTTTGGATTAAAGCTCTTTAAAAGTATAGTCAGTACAATTTCATATTAGTGGGCTCAGCAATATAAGTCAGTCGATTTAGGAATTGATTATTTTGTGGCCCTAGTTGAATGAAAATACTCCTTACATATTCCTTTTGCATTCACAGTGGTAGTAGCTTTTTTTTTTCTTTACTGAAACTGCTTCAAGCTTTTGTTTGTGTTTATTATCTAGTTTTTTAATCTTCATTTGGGTGCAAGCAAAGCACTACTTGAGATTTGTATGCCTTCAAACATAAGTTGGGCACATGTTACCACATTTATCTTGATTTGCGTGAGCCTTGTATTGACATTGTTTAACACGTGTTAGCCAAAGCCGTGCTTTACCAGCTGATATTGAATTTGTCAGAGATTGCACCTATTCTTTGGTTTGATGAACAGAAAGAAGAGCTCTGTTTTGATGCAGTGCTAATTTTTAATGAATGCTGCCCAAATCTGCAGGCTTACCTCTTAATCTGACACAGTTGCAACTTCTGTGCTTTCCCATTGAGTTTAGCTGGTGTGATTTACGGTCAGTTTTAAGAGGCATTTGGAAAACAAAAATGTGAGTCTGATTTGTTTATTTTAAAAAAATCAATAAAGCGCTTTTGTGCTGTCCAAAAGTGAGGTACACGGGGATGTTTAAATGGTGCAGCACTATATTTTTCACATGGCAGCTCAAATCAGAGAGATTGCAAAACTGCTGGCGGCTGAAAAGAATATGTTTAGTGCAGCGTTTTGGCTCGGTGCCAAACAATAAGGGAATGGCGGCAGATGCCGGTGTTTTTATTTATGTGAAGAAAAGCGGCAGCCAGAATTGAAAATAGTTTCACAAACACAGAGTGCCGTTGCTTCGCTGTACTTCATTATGTATCAATGAAATTTAATTAATTGCACAATTATAGCAGTTCTGCTGAGCTTTTTGACAGCCAAACAAAACGAGTTTGCAGACATCACCTCAGGCTGGGAGAGTTTACGGTATGCACGATTAAAAGAATAATTGAAAATAGCAAATGATTGATTGATAGGCACAGGCAAAAGGTGAAGCAACACGAAGAAGGTGTTATATAGAGTCTGTTTAGCTCTTTCCCGATGGAACATCATAATTAATGTGAAATACATTTTCATTGTCAGGTGGTTTTGTGCATGCATGCTTGTTACCTGCTTGAGCTCTTCTCAACCTGTGCAATTGTCTATAATCAAAGCTGCAACAGCATCTAGACTAAGCATTTTTCCTGGAATTATTTGGTATGACCGTTCTCCATTAGGGTTGAGCGATGGCGTCAGATGTTGCAGACACACCCACGTTTTGTGAAAAAAGACTACAAAATCACCTTATTTGGGATTACTGAACAAAAACGGGCCTAAATGAAGCGATCAAATGAAGGACACCTAGCATCCTCTGACGGGGGAATGGATATATGATAATATACTGTTGACACAGGGTCAAGGCATACAACCTGTAACATGTGGTGGTGCTGCATATGGACTCAGCCTGTAATCCAATTACCCAACTCTGCCTCTGAAGACCCAAGAATGCTCATTTTAGAGATTATTCTGCTTTAACAATTTAATCAGGTCAAAAAATATGTAGAAATCCAAAAAGGCAGGCAGACATGGAATTAACTGAGCAGATAATTACATAATCTCCCCAGTTTGAATTGAATGGCCCCATGAACCATTGCAGCTCATACAACGCAATTCAGTTTTATTTATAAACAGTCACCTCAAGGCACATGGTAACCTGACTGAAGTGATTAATAATAATAATAATAATAATAATAATAATGTGTATTGTTTTTTAAATCCTGTTGTATTTTAAACATCTTTGAAACAGTTTTTTCTTAAGTTGGTTTATTATCCTCTTTTCTTTTAAGCGTATTTGGCTAAAGAACCAGTGAGGTTATGCCATGGTTAGGCATCTATCTGTCCATCCACAGTTCCCAAAAACCACTACTATTCGCACATACTGGTTAGATTTCAGTGAAATGTAAGCACTGCGATCATCTAATGGGTTTCCACCCAAATTGTGGTTAAGGTTAAGGGCACATTTGTTGTTTTATGGGCAATTTATGGGCAAATTAGCAAAGCTAATTACCCTTAAATTAAATAGACGAGTAGGCCACATTTAGTATATAAAGAGATGAAATTCCTGAAGTGCATTCATTCAGCTAGTTGATGATCCTAATAGTCATATAATGCTGAATTAGACCGTATCAGAGTATTTCCTGTCATTCAGCTTCTTAAGAAGAAAACGTGTGGGCTGTGAAGATGACAGCACTTGGGTGTTACTCACTGGTGTCAAGCACTCCACAGAGATTCGTCATGGCAACAAGCAAACGTTTCAGCATCAATCTGCCATAATGGACAGTAAAATGTCTTGTCAAGATGGTCTCACTGCTAATCTTACACACACTTGTGCAGTTCATTCAGTAAAGCCACTGTTGTGATGCATTTGTATTATGAATAATTGATTTTTTTATTGTATCTTTAGATAGAAAGCATGCCTTTCTGAGGTAAAAAATTATACAGTTTACTGTTTGTGTTGTGTTTTCAGGTGGTTGAATAAGTTAGTTGTGCTGCTTTGCGATGCAGACACAACTCTGCAGCACTTTTTGCATGTGATTTGTTCTTGGTTAGCTTGCAGTAAATCCAAAATATTTCCAAACAGTGACGATGATGATCTGCATCAAAGGACCGAGCTCTTTGCCTTCTGCTCGGCCAGACATTCGAATCTTGTTGTGTATTTGCCTTTTAATGTAGTGTTACTCATCCAGACTAGTCCAGGAAACTTCAAGCCTCACAGTGCCATGAACGGCTGTGATTGGCGCATGTAGGCACGTGGTCAGGCACTGATTTATGGAGTGCTTGATTTGATCGTGCTGGTTTAACTGCAGGAAGCCTGAATCGTGATTGAGATTCATATTGTGCAGCCCTAGTTGGATGTTTAACATTTCTGACATTTTCTAACATTGGTGCTACATAAGCATTAATCTCTTTGTATTAAGCATTAAAAAAATAAAAAATATGTTGTAAAATGGCTCTCTGAATAGGGGTGTTTTAAATACAGAGTGTTGCGGTTTGGTGCTTAAGTACATTTCTGATGGATTACTTTCATATTGCTATGATGCTGTTTTGCAGCGAGTATTGCACCCAAATAATTTCTCTGCCACTGCAGTTCATAATTCCTCAGTCTTTCACTTCATTTTGCAGTTTTTACAAAGCAGACGGTGATAAATAAGGTAATAAAAACAGGAACTCTTTTCGAGGGTTTGCTTTATACACCAGACTACGATAAACACTCTAAAGAGTTGATTGCTACTTTTCTGGGGCTACATAAACATAGTTCTGCTGTGAGCTTTCGATGGGTTTCTGAATGCAAAGTGGGGTTGTGGCGAGGGCGAGACCAGAGGTCTGTTTACTGTATAGGTGGAGGAGGAGGAGAAGAAAAAAGTCCATCACACAAGCTGCCGCCAGACACGCTGCCAGAAAAAACTGCTGGCAGCGCCACTGCGCTCTGACGGACTCAAATATGCGCTGGCTACCGACCAGAGCTGCCTAGGATCAGATAAGCCACCTCTGTCGGGGTCGACTGTGAGAGGAAAATAAAGAGTGAGTAGAGACTGAGACAGAAGAGAGGGACAGAGCGGATTAGTCTGGGTTTAAGGAAGGGCAAGGGAGAAACTTATTGCATTTCTGTGTCGTTTTTCAACGTTACAGGTTTCTGTGTGCTTTCAGCTTTTAGACTGGAAATAATCTGAATCAGAGGAACAGCAGCTCCAGACTGTTAATGGCTGTTTCTATGCCACACATTGTATTCAGGTCTTCATTAAAGGATTTGTTTTATAACAAACTTAAATTGAGTCTGTCCCGCTTAGCAGTGAAAAGGCTGAATGTATTATTTTTTATTAATTTATAATCATCATCATCATTGTATAGTCTGCAGAAACAAAATTAAAGACATGAGGTAATGGGGACACTAACAGAGAAACACAGATTCAGTTACTTTTGCCGCTGTGTCACAAATGTTCGGAGAAAAAATGAGTTTCCAAGCAGAAAACGATGCACGTCACGATTCACACAAGGAAAAATAAGATTTACTGATGTGTACAGGAATTTTAGTTCTCACAAACATGTTTTGTGTGTCCCAATATACACACAAAAGCCAAGCAATTTGACAAGTAAACACGTGTGGGGTGTTGGGACTCTCCACACGGATCCACAAATACATGCTGCGTAAACGTGCTGGTGGAAACGGGAACATCTGGGCCTCGCGTGTCATTTCAGATTAGGAAAAGCATTTTCCAGATGGACAGAATCGCTTCTCACCCCTTTTGATTGGAACACGGGTTTAGCAGCTAGTTGCTGTACAGTAGCCAATAGAAACAGTGTACAGACACGAGAACACCACTGCAGGACATCCCAGTGGCTCATCCTCTGAAGTGAGCATATAACAGTTTAAGGACTGTCATCAGTCTTCACCCTTACCTCTGTGTATTCATGACATCCTCACACTTTTTAAGTCTGTCTCTCACTTCATGTTAGACTTGAAGAAATCTGTCTTGCTCTCTGGAGTACACATCTGTTTTTCAGTCGCTCTCTCTCGCTCTCATGTGTTCATCCTCCCATCCTTCGTGCTGGTGTGATAAGCGGCGCTTAGGCAGATATATTGGTCCCATTAGAGCCACTTGATTCAGCTACTCTACAGTGAGGGGGAGGCCATTAACTCAAGGCCATTTAAAGACGGCCACATACATCTTCCTAAAGACGCGCGCACACACACAAAGACACAAAGACACACATGCATTTTGTAAGTCAGACATGCACATTTTTACTGCAGCCAGTAAGCATGCACAGTTGACAGAGCTCATTATTTTCACTTGTAATTTATAATATTTTAGAACAGTATACAGACATAAAAGTTCACACAGTATGTAGCTGTACAGACAAAGAAAGGAAGGGACATAAAGACAAAGCAAAATGAATCACAAAAACCCTGTAGGACCAAATGCTATGTGGCACTCACACTCTGCTCTGTTGGCTAATGTCTAATGGAAAAGTTTAGGGCTTCAGAGCATGTGTGAAAACGGTTACATTTTCCTGTTATCTCTGTGGGTATCTAGCTGTGCAAATAGCTTTGGCTGTATTTTGAATGTCTGTTTCTGAGATTTTAGCCTTCACCCTTTTAGTAATGAAGGTCATTAAATCTTCGCAGGGCTCACAGTGCTGAAAGTTGTATTGGAAAGAAAAGAAAAGAAAAAACCTTAACAAGATAATCACTTTTTTTTTTAAAGAAACTCTCTTCAGAATTCAGACTTTCCACAAATATTCCATCCTCCCATTAGATTGGGGCCGGAGGCAGAAATCTCACAGCAGGGACTGATGTGCCTGCACATCTAACAAGGATATTTCACCTTTGATGATTTTTCTTTCTCTTTCATCTCAAAACAGGTCATCCATCTCTGTGTTACTGTTCTCTCAACAGGAAGCATTTACTCACAGTGGAGACCTGCGTTTACGTTAAAAAAAAAAAAATCGGCTCTAGGTTTGACATAAGGAAATGACTGCATGCATACACACGTTTTCCAGAGTTAAAGCTGCATAACCAAACAATATCCATTCCTCTACATAACATACAGAAGATAAAAGAAGATGGCTTTTATTCATGGAAACAAAAAGCTTTAAAAATGAACCTAATTCTTTCCTCACAACAGAGGTGCTGTGATACTTAATGCAGGTAAACCTTCCATGTAGTTAAAGAGGTCAACTTTTACAGTTACTGTCAGGCTTCTTCACTGTGTGTATCAGAGAATAACTGGGGAAGGGAGTGAGGCTGCTGGTGATGATGGGATTCGCAGGTGTGTGTGTGTGTGTGTGTGTGTGTGTGTGTGAATAACCCATGGTATGCAAGTGGGAATTCTTTAGCTTGGATGAGGAAAAACTCATCGGTGAAGGTCAGGGTGTGTGTGTGCGTGCACATGTTCTCTAATGTGAATGTGTGAAGCCAGCAGCGCTCTAGAGAATAAATGGAAAATGTTCAGGAGCAATATTTTGGAAAGACTTTGAAGCATGGCTGAGACAAACATTTTTGTGCTATTGGAACACTTCAAAGTGTGAGTCTGGGAGGTGAATGAACCGGTCAAACAAGTATTACAAAAGAAAAAAGGGGGGGGCGGCATGAATGAATATCGGCTACAACTGTTATGTGAAGATGCTCACGAGGATGTGGACGATGCGGTTGTGTGATTAATGGCAACACCGCAGGAACCAAAAAAAGTGACCACAACACACTGTGTTGTGCACCTGTTTTGAGTAGCTTGTAAAACCAAACAGTACCTTCAAATGTGGTTTTGCTAAGGCATCATTCTCTGAGCACACTCACTTTATTGTGGGACTGGGAGGGCATGTACCTCATTAAAGCTATTAATAATACCTGTGCTATCCTGGGAAATGTAGGAGTGAGGCAGGTGGAGTTCATATCAGTTGAGTTCATCGTGAAATGATTACTGGAATGCACAAAATGACACAGTGGACGGAGGGTCTTGTGAGTGTTGATAAATGTGTGCGTGTGTGAGTGTGTGTCAGCCTCTGAGGAATGCAGTGGTAGAGGGAAGAGCAGCGCCGAGCAGAGCAGAATCCCCGTGATAAGAGAGATCAAAGCACCTACCTGGCAAACTCCCCGCTGATCCACCTGATACCAGGAGCAGGCCACACCTACACCCCACCCCCCATCGCTCTCTCCCCCTCTCTGAACTATTTATTTGCATACATTTTGTATATCTCCCAATTTACGTGCCTAAACAGTCCCGTACTGTAGCCAGTTGTGTGTTTATTTAGCCTGTGCAGCGATGGTTTGCTTATGTCTGCGTGTGTGTTTTCGTGTGCATGTTAACACCACAATCTCTTCCTCTTCAGATAAGCTGAATTATTTATTGAAATGTTTGCGAAGCGGCATTTTTCTCCTTCTCTCGTTCGAGGCCATAAATCTGTGGACGCCTGATCAGGGAACGCACAAGAATGCGGCGCAACCAGCCTAAAGGTTTTTACAGCTGTCACCGGTCTTGTGACAGGCTTTCAGGACATCAGAGGATCAAATAAATCTGTGCCAGTGTTGACTCTCTGCTTATTTGGGAATTAATGAATTTATCTAGGCTTAGCTTTTTCTTTTTCAAAGGGAATCTTATGAATTGTGAAGGAGCTGCTGCAGTAAAGTGCAGGCAAGAATCTGGCTCAGATTTTTGTTTAAAAGACTATCCAAATGTATTATAAACTGCACTCCTTCAGCTGTTTTTGTCATTTTTCACTCAATTTACCCATCACTCCGTGCAGCTGCACCATAGAAGTCTTCAAAAATCATTTCCTGTTTTGTTTCACAAGTGGTCAAAACTCCAAATATAATTACTGAACTGTCAAGGAACACTAAAATACAACAAATATTCTTTTAAAGCCTTGCAATGCTTAAAGATTGTATACTGATTGTATACTATTAATTTTCTGTTTGGTGTTACAGTGTTCCTTGCAGGATGTGTCCCTCAGCTTTTTTTATAGGTGTTTTATGGTTTGGGGTTGGGGGTCATTTTTGACATTTCTGGTGTAATGGCACAACACTGAGTGAGTGAGTGTTTTAGTGTTTCAAGCAATTCATGCAGTTAAGATGCATAAGTAGTTGTGATCTTGTGAAAGTTGCATAATTTTGATGGCAAAAAACAAAACAAAACAAGATCCTACTTAGTGAGCTTGCTGTCTCACCTTTTACAGAAAAAGTGATCGGTGTGAGCATTCAGACATGAAGCTGATCTGTTCAGATGCTGTCAGATTAACTGAAAGGATTGTCTTTGTGAAAGAGGCTCACAAATGTGTCATGTATCAAGCTCGTCTGATGCCTCTGTGAGGTGATTTTCATGTTGCACCAAATTGAATCCAGTGGCTGAATGGAGGGAAAAATACATATTACATTGAATGAATGATATTGGTATTCTTGGGAACATGGGTTGCTGAAATGCATTATGTACGCACGCTGAGCCAAGCCTCCAGTGTGACTGTGTGATTTAGATGGAGTTCTCCAGAAGGTGACGGCGATCTGAGGTAGACAGAGACAGGTTTCTCTTTGCTTATGTTTCTCTCTGAATAATGTAACATCCATGCAGGGGTATGTGGGTCAGTAGGGCTTTACTCCAAAGCCACACCCCAGAAAACACACACACACACACACACACACACACACACACACACACACACACACACACACACACACTTAATTCACTCACCAAGCCCTGGCTTGTCTGCCTTTATGCCTGGCTGGTTAACTCACTGCGTGACGTCATACATTTTTCATAAAGTCTGCATTGCTTGGTCAATATTTCATATCTGCTATTGACAGGCGGGTGAGAGTCCACAGTAAGGAGCTGCCGCTCCCTCTTTTCCCTTTCTTTTCTCTCCCTCCTCCTTCCATCCCTCTCTGGCCTGTAATTAAATTAGCTCTGTCTGCAGATGACAAAGGGCCAGTCATTCGGGCTCTGCTTAGATAGCAAGTCGCTGCACTTAGAGCGGATATGAAGTTAAGGAGGAATGCGCTGAGCTGAGCTCAGTACTTCTCCTTGGGTAAGAAAGAGGATGATGCCTGGGTCCAGGTGTGGCTCATGCAGAGAACTTAAACCTGACAGAGAATAAACCCTTTTGATTTAGACTGTTTGTCAAACTCTGACCTTTAGGGAGCTAGCGGCCTCTCAAGAGTGATGACTGTATTCTGCTTGTAGATTGGTGAATTCAGATATGCAGACAATCTCCAGGCTGATTCATTTTTTTTAATGGGGAAATGTGCAGATGAGTATTTGAACCTTTTGTGGCACAGTCTAGATAACGTCAGAAATGCTTTAAAAAAATGCCTGTTTCAGCACGAAAAGGATTGCAGCATGAAAAGATGCCCTTATCAACATGACAGTGGCTTCACCCTACATTTTGAAGCCTCAGCATTGGTGCTTTGGCTGCTGCCACACTGGTGTCTTTGAGCCAGAAGTTACCAGCTAACTAGCATGCTTGGTTAGCGAGCTACATTCGTAAACTATTGTACATTGACTTCCACATACACACTTCCACATATCTGCTAATTAGTAACATTATAGTAACATTATAAACAAATACTAGAATTTCACCCACCAAAACTGAAGTATAAACTTCTTAAATGTTTTCTTTTTTCTTTTTTTTTTTTAACCACATACCAGGCCATGTTATTTGTCATATAGTTCCATAAACTGCTCCAATAGACACCAACACCACAAACACAGTGAAGAGATCCAGTTTAGGTACAGCTATCTGCTAACACACTTACCAGTCAGAGTGGCACAGACCCTAACATTCAGTCTTAACAGTATCCAGATGGATGAGCTCTTTAAAAAGAAAGAAAGAAAGAAAGCACCAGGTTGGGCGTGCCAGGCTGGAAGCATGTTGGCTTCATTTTTTAGCCATAGAGGTTGCTTCTTGGATAAAACTTGCCATGTGAAATGCTTGGTATTCCAACAAGAAGTTCAAAGATGAATGTGACAGCTGAAGCTTGTTTACGCGTCCCTCTGTTGTTCGTCGTGATCATGCCAAGAATGCGTTGTGGCCTGCAATTTAGTAGGTATTATGAAAGTAGTTATAATGTTGTCTATACGGACGTTAACACGCCCCAACCCTCTTGTTTGCATTTTTTCTTTTGTGGTCTTTGCATCTCAGCTGTGCAGGTTGTGTGTTTCCTTTTGCTGACAGCCTTGTTGTCTGGCTTTTGTCGCTTGCAGTGCTCCCCACCTGCTCGCCACTGGACTTCCACTGTGACAACGGCAAATGTATCCGCCGCTCCTGGGTATGTGATGGAGACAACGACTGCGAGGATGACTCAGACGAACAGGACTGCCGTAAGTACACTTCGTCTCTCTTGAAAACACAAACAGGAGCAAGCACGTTGACCGACACATGCACACACACACACAAGCACACTCTCGACCTGCTCTGTCAGACTCAAGGGGATGAGTTATTAAATTGGACAGATGTTTGAGGCAGCTATGTGCAATGAGGTGTTTGTTTGGAGTCTGAAAGAGTTGCCTGCCTGTTACACTCACAAACACACAGACACTCGCACCTGCACACGAAAACAGGGCGGCGAGAGGTCAGCTCTCCAACGGTCACAACGCAAAACATTCTTTGACCTTTGACTTGACTTTTTTTCGCTCCTGTGTGGTTTTGAAAAGTTATCTGTGTTCCAAGCGGTGTGTCCAGCCTAAAATATCCCCAGCTCCCTGCCAGGCAGGATCGTGACAGACACTGACAAACTAAAAGGAAAAACCTGAAGCTGTGACCCCGACAGTCGAGGGTATCCATTGCCTCTGCTTTGCTGTGGGGGGCCTTTTGCTGACAGGTCCAGTTGTCCTTAAAGTGAAGGGTCGATGCAAATTAATACTAAGTTGTTCTGAGTGATTCACCTTTATCCTGTGCTTTCCAGAACAGTGTTTTTGTTGTTCTCCATTTTTTTTAAGGTGTGGCGAGTGGTCAGATTCTGCATCTACATTCAGTCTCATATTTACCCATGACGACTCAGAAGGCTCCATGTGTGCAACCTGATTGGCGTGGATGCATGCTGCAGGCCAGGCATTCGATCACAGCATCAGAATTAAGTTTGGTGATTCAGTTCAATCAACTGTAACACTCTGTGCAGAGGACTGGAATAGTTAGGAGTGTGACATGTCCTTGATGGAGACGACAAATGTCAGTCAGGCAGTGTTCAAGTAACTCACTTTTAAATCTGTGATATTTTCAGCCCACATATCTCTGCATGTTATACAATTTATTATCAATACTTGTCTGTTGTGTTGCTTGGCTTTATTGATTTGGTTTGCTCCCAATAAAGGTTAGCATTATGGCAACAATACCCAGAACTAAACACGGACCTGTTGTGTTTCTTTGCAGCTTCACATTTTTTATTCTCGGACTCTGCTACAGTAGCTTTCATTGAATCACAGTTCAGAAAAATCCCATTTGTATGTTTATTTTGCTTTTATGGCAGCCCCTGAGAAGCAACCCAAACCCCAAATGAGGGCAAAGTGATCCAGAACTATAGCATCTGCTCGGACTCGATCTGCACGTGGGTCATCGAGGAACAATTTGTCTTGTAGCATAATTTGGGTGATATGGAATTTGAGTAAGATCACAAAATCTGTGTTGTGGATGTGGCTCCCCAAAAGACAGTGGTGGTTGGGTTGGAGAGCCTGTTGATGGAGGTAGCCATTAATCAAAAGACAGGATCTTTTTGCTTTTGGGCAGCTCGGAAAGTTTCTGAGTCAGCAGGTTGGTATCTATAGACCAGACTGACAATCTCATCAGTAGCACCTTGTTTTGGTAGCAATAGCTTGTAACAATGTGCCTTGCAATTTA